>JAHPZR010038663.1:0-10000 GCA_019787425.1 Platygyra sinensis | reverse complement strand
TAACAGCATTCTCGATCCTGTTTGGTTCTCCAAGTGTTTTTTTTTTTGTCACCAAGATGCATGACGTTAAGTTATAAACTGTTTAACTCCGTGCCCACGTTTCCGCTCCAGCACCTCGTTTCTAAAAGCGTTCACGTATTATTACTGTTTGGAAAATTAATGAAAGTTAAGATGTTACTCTCATTTTACTCAAACGAAACTGGTTCTTAAAGACTTACTATATAGTCTTGAAGAACTACGTCAGGGTGTACAACCTATATTGTTCAAGTCTATCGCTAGTAATCTATGTTAATCTTCTCCATTCTTAACCATCCTTGTTCCTTTATCGTTTACTTCTAAGGACTTGGAGTTTTTCCATCTTAGTAAACAGCTATTTTCAGGTCTTCTTCAAATTCAAGGAAATTTTGTACCCGGCCAAACTAACTCAAAATACCCCAACTGAGCTAATTTCAAAGTTGTTATTATTATTAGTGCGGAAGGTGATGCAACGGCCCGCGACTTTTTTTATGGGTGGGGCGGCTTTCAATCTCGTAACGGTTGCTGTGAAAAAGCGGTAATGTAAATGATTTGGGGCAAGCTACTATAGACATTATCTGAAAGCCAAATTGCCGCCGACAACTTTGCCATTTCGGGACTGCGCCCGACACAGAAACGCCCGCTAATTTACGAGGAGAATAAGCATTTTTAAACTGTGAATTTTTTCAGAAGACACAAGTCGAAAGAAAGTAATTGCCGCACTTGTCGGTCATCACTTCGCAAAACAAGCCGCTATCTTCAATAGAATTCTCTAGCCGCTAATTAGCGGTGCTAATATTTGATCGTTATTGAATTTCGTTAATTTCTTTAGTTATTGAATTTCTGTTAGTTATCGGCTCCACGCTACGACCGCTGCCGAACTCTTGTCGGACCGCTCCTTTGCTTATTGATTGACAGTTGTCAGTGTATAAATAAGATGCGAGGTTGCATGGGTTCTTCAGTCATTAATCAGCGTTCGATGGGGAGTTACGACTTCAAGTCAGTTGGCGCCCTCGTTGACTCTAGGAGTTCAAGAAAATCACGTGACTTGTCATCCAGTTCTGCTATCCGTGCTATCTCCTTAGCACCAGTCTTCCGTCATCAGAAGCTGACCGACTTTTCCGTTAGTAGAATACTGGGCCTGGAGGATGACGAAGGACAGAAAGAGTCAAAATGTCCCGGTAAGTTAAACTTTTAGAATTTAAATATTACTCAAAAGCTCAGCATGTAATATAAAGCTCACACATTGTAATCCTCGAGAAGTCTAAAACTCTACAGTTACGAACAAAATGCGTACTGTATTTTCCCAATATTGCAGTGCTTCGGTCAGTAAGAGAAACTTTTGTTGTTGCAAATCAGCTCTACCCAATCTGTTTTGTTTGATGAATAAAAAACAATGCTAGGCACTAAACTTAACATAAACCAAAACAACAATAACAATACTGGTCACTCTAACACTATGCGTTTCATAGGCTAACAGTGTAGCAGGAAAGATGTAAACAAGTGGCGGAGTGTGAAACTTGGACAAAGTCTTGTATTCTTTGTAGACAGACCGTTCACTCGCCTTTAGATTTTTTGTTAATGGTATTTAATTCAATTTTCATTTTGATTAAAATTGCTTAAGGAAATATGGGAGAACGAGCACTGCTGTTAGAGTTATTTCATATATACTTCACTTTCCTGTGTTTTCTTGTCAAAACAATACAAGGGCTAACGCTTGAAGCGTCAGCTTCCGAATCTCTTTACGGTGGCCAATTTACATTATCAACCCAGTTCTGATAAAACCAAATTATCTTGTAATACTACCGACGCAGCACCGGCACAGTTTCTTTAGAAACTTACCCCCTTTCATACATCTCGTTATTCGAGTTATTTTTAAATTCCAACGTATATATATATTTTTCTCTCAACAGTTCCAGTACACGGCTGTCAGACCACTGTTCAGACTCCAAGTACTCAACAAAGCTACAGTGATACCAGCCCGCGATTATCTCCTTGTTCAGAAAAGGCAAATTCAGTCAGTGATTTTGACAGCGAGCCCGAACATGTATCGGCACATTCCGAGCAGCCTCCGAAGAAGAAGCGACAGCGTACGACCTTTTCGCTCATTGAGGTGTGGGAGCTGAAACAAGCATACAGGCGGCAGCCATATTTGATGAGTGAAGATGAGGAGGACCTGGTACAGAGACTCGGGATCACAGCGAAAAGTCTGAAGGTAAAGAGTTTTTTCGTACCACAAACGGTTTTATGTCAACTTGACGGTTTTATATAGAAAGTAATAGCAAGAATTATTTGTCTACAATTTCAAGCCAATCAATCTCTCTCCTAAATGATCATTTTGATCATGACATCGCACTTAAAGTACGTTTTGAGTATTCAAGTTTTTTTTTGTTATTTTATTCACCTATAATTGATTTAGTAAAGTTTACGCTCCCTTCAATTTTTCCAGTTGATTTCTATTGAATTTATTTATCCTCCAATATTTCTTGGGTTATTTGTGACTGTTGATATTTCACCACCAAGGCCTTTTTAGAGGGTCTATCATATTTGTACATTCCGCAAATCGCCATCCTTTGTTCCTTTGAAAACGCAGTGTGCTTTCGTTTTCTCCTAAAAGCCAAAACCGCCTTATTAGTCGTAGTAGGACAATAATCACCAAATTAACTCACGAATTTCCTTTACGTGAAAGTTTTGACTTCCGATGTGCTGTTCGCAAACACAAAAATTGCTTGAGATGTTCATAACGAACTGCAAAAGGACAAGTTTCGAGGCATGGGTGTGTTGTTTGTGCTTGTGTGGTCTTTGTAACATGGATTTTTGTGCAAAACAAGCTTGTGAAATTTACGTCTCCTTTACCAGGCCGCCACAAAAGCACGCAAAAGCCAAAAATTGAGGGCTAACTTTATAATTTTTAAACCGTAAACCGCCAGAAAAATGTGAATGTGCCCACCAACAGGCACTCAAAATTGGCTTCATCGTAAACGGCCGCGCCTAATAGACAGACCCTCTTTGTAAGCTCTTGTTTACACTGCGAGGAAGAGTGACGTTTTTAAAATTGTAATGTAGCAAATGTTTTGCTAATGTTTGTTTGTTTGTTTGTTTTTCTTCTTTTTAGTATTGGTTTCAAAACCGACGGGCTAAATCACGAAAAGAAGACAGCAGAGTTACGCCCGTCTATCAGTCCAGCCAGTCAAACCAGTTTGTGTGCCCTGTCAGGAGAGTCATGCCTTCTGATAGACCACAGTCTCTCATCCAATCCCCTTCAGACTACCGAAGGCAAGGTGATTGTATGTCCTATCCAGTGGAAAACCACTTGAAAGTTCGAGTGCGCAAAATACCAATCAAAGGAGACTACCAATACCTGCCATTCAAGTCAAACCAGTTTAGAAGCCGTTCATTGCTACTAGCACCTATGTTCCACTCTGACCAGTTCAAGAGAAGACCAGTAAAGTCCACGAGACTACCGTACAGCGGCGGCTTACGTAGATATCAGCCATATTGAATGTAGGTTTAAAATATGATCAAAAATTAAATAATAGGGAATTTTCAGTTTAAATTTGTAGAAAAAATGTAAATCTCTCAAAAAGAAGCAAATGATACTCAGGATTACGAGCAAGGAAAATACAACTTTACTACCGTTTTAAAATGTTTAATACACCTATCAAGAAACTATTGTAACTTAGTAAATGGTCATGTTATAATAAAACAATATGTAGTAAGTGAAGGCAACGGTTTACTTTTTTTGTGCAAATAATAAGTGGAATACTCACCTGCCCCTCCCCAATGATAGTAAACTCGCAGGAATCCGTCTTGAATGTAGATTTTAGATGTGATGGAAACGAGGGAGCAATTTTCAGTTTAATTTAACATTGTAATTTTCTTCCCTTGTCTTGACATATAGCAAATCATGTAAAGGCATGAGTCAGGAAAATACAATTTTGTTCAGGCCCCATTTAACAGTTTAAGGTCTCGGGTACCCGAGACAACCCTCTACCCGAGCTACCCTGGCCGAGGCAACATTTAGCCTGTTTCTTTCCAAAATTCAACCAGCCGTTTACAGTACGATCACAAACCCGTCTTGGGGGGCGAGACAACTCGGATGGACGAGTTGTCTCATCTTGGCAGGTAGGGTAACCCTGGCAAGCGGGGCAACTTTTCTTTATCTAAACGCTTCTGACGCTTTGGCTCGCCTAACCGGGACAACTCTCGGTGTGGCCAGTGTCACGTAATGCGTAGATTTAGGATTTAAAGCAGAAATTCGTATCAAAGAAGTAAAAATTAACTCGGCAAAGCCCACTGTGATCGAAGGACCGAGGAAAACCCAAAGAAAGAGGGATATTTGCACATTTGATTATTCAGTAAGGGTTATGAATAGTCATGCTGGCTTAACTTTGACTTGGCCTACAGGAGCCACGTTTTCACATGTAAACGCTCGATAAAGCTGCATCAGGGGAAGGGATGTCTCTTGGCCATACATATTAAGAAACCTCTTTCAGTTGGCCATTAATTATGTTGCCGGATAAAACAATATATAAATATGCAAGTCAAAGGTAATATTTTGGTAATATTTTACAATTTTAGTAATAAGTAAGATACTTATCTCTCTTTCACCTTCAGCAAAATCATGCCTGAGTACCGTACTTACCTTGAAAATGGATTCACCTGATTAAGCGCTGCGGCAGAAAAGCTTATAAGTGCCACCCTTGTACAAGGTTCACACCCTCTAGACAACAGGGCACCCTTATTCAATGAAGTACTCGTGCCCTAGTGCAATCAAAATATCCGCGTACCATGGCCACGCCTCTCAAGAAACCTCGGTCAGTAATTATGTTAATAAAACAATAAATTGCGCAAGTCAATGGTAATATTTTGCTTTCTTTTTTCCCATTATTTGCACGATCACAATTATAGTAAGAAGCAAGATTATTATCTGCAGCCCGCGACTGAACTTCAATATACTGATTCTCCTGAATAAGTGCTACGGCCGAATAACGACTTTAATGAGGGCAAAAAAACTTACAAGTGACGCCCTTGCACAAGCTTCACACCCTCTCAACGAATAAGCACCCTTATTTGAAGAACTCGAGTTCTAGTGCGCTCAAAATTAAGTAAGACCAAAATTTCACCCCCAAAACCGTTGTCAGAAAACGCGCGGGTTCTCGGCTAGGGTTGCGATTCAGTTGACGAGATAGCATCCTCTCACACCCTGAAGAAAGAAGAAGAGCTGTCATGTTGGTAAAAAAGTGACTTACTTCGGGGAATGTGGCTATCTGAACAGTTCTTATATTAGATAAAGTATTATTTTGATGTTTTTGAGTTCCATGAGAGATAAATTCACGCTTTTGTTTCTGTTGGTCTTCGGCCGCCATGTCGGTGCTCATTCAGATGGCACTCGCATGGCGTCTCCATACAAATCTCTATTCTTAGTTTTCATGCGTCGGACGTAATCATATTCCGAAATTAAATATCACCCTTCCTTATGAGGTTTTAGTTTCATCAAATAAAAGACCCTATAGGAACTTCACGTTTCACAATGTTTTCGCTCGACAGGGTTCTTCTTTTTGTAATAGAGCAAGTTTGAATTTCCAAGCATTTGCGTTGCGTGTCATGAAAATGGAGGCCCGAGAAGGCTGTCGTGTAGGTCAAAAGATGAGCTTTTTTGTTTATTCTTTTTTGCTAACTAAAAGGTACTTGCACTCAGAGAAGAAGCATTTTTTTCAATGTGTCAGATCTCTAGAGCAATCGTTTTTCGTTTCAATAGCAAAACTCAGTGACAGATGTTTCTGTTACTTAACGGCTGCCATGTCTATGTCCCTCTAAAGGACACAAACACGGCGTTTCCAAACAAAGCTCTATAAATTTGGGTGACACACTTTTGCAACTGAATAACGCGCGAATGAAAAACAGCAGAAACCTAATTCTTGGCGAGGTTCTTTATATATCAATCATCTATCGTATCCTAGATTGTTGACGTTATTTATTGAATGGTTACGATTTTAGTTTCGGTCACATGACTGGTGAAAACCGAGAATAAATTTGGGTGAAATGTTTCTCAGCATATATATATCTCCCTTAAGAAAACTTGCTGTGACCTGAATCATGGCCAGAGTCTTTGAATTAATACCTTCTTTCTTTTCTCAGATTCTGGACTTTTTCTATTGAACGGTTTTGATTTTATTTTTGATCTATTCTGAATGGCGTGACACTGAAAACCAGCAATGATTATTTTTTCATTGTTTAAATTTAGACAACTCATGAGGTTTAACCCTACCCAACTTTTCATGGCCTGTACTTGCAAATTTGACGGAGCTGTCATGCCTGCCTGTACAGGTGTATACAGCTGTGTGACGTCAGAAAAAACAAAGAAAGAACAAAGAACGTAACTCGTGACAGGCCACGGTGAACTTCACTTTGGAAAAAAAGGGGCTTTATCCACCAGCTTAACGAGGGTAACTACACCATAGCCCTTTTCACGGTTAACTCCGCTCATTTGCATTACAATGAAATCTAGCATATATGCGAGGCCTTTTGGGGGCTATTTTGTTGCTTTTACCCGAAATTACCTCGCATCCACGTTGGATTACTGTTATACAATTGACAAAAACTAATCGTGAAAAGGGTTATTGTTCAGCAATTATTGACAGCTTAGCTCATTTCGCGAAGCAGAACTGTCAAGCTGAGCTAAGTTCGGTATGTGACGCCAAAAGTTCTTGCAAAGAACTCGTGACAGGCTACATTGAGCCTTGGAAGCTTAGCCAGGGTTACCATGGTAACTACACTATAGAGTGTGTGCAGTGTCACGCAATAAAAAATAAAATCAAAAACCGTGCATTGAATGAAGTAAAAAAATTGAGATATTGTAAACGACAAATAAAGAAGACAGTTATCCAAGTTTAAGGTATGTGCATTCTTCCAAAGTTGAGATATTCGTCGAAATGTGCCGCACAAAATTACAGAGCTTAGTATGGGGTCACCATGTTGGAGGACCTCTTTAGTCCTCCAACATGGCGGCCAGTAAATAGTGTAAACATCTGGAACTTAACGGTCATTAATGCAAGTGCGGCCGTAACACTACTTGAACATGGATCTGGAATTTAGTGGACTGATTATCTGAACCGAACCAAAAACTATTTACAAAAGTACTTTTCCTGATACTTAAACTCCTAAAATGGCTAAAAATCACGAGCTAAGTCAGGAGCCATAATTAATCAGGGACTAGTATTAGGGTTGGCGCCATGATATGGGACAATTTTTTTTATTTTTAGAACAAATTGCTCCATCGCTCGCGGCACACGCGCATACATTCCTGCGAGGATTTTCGCGGATGTCGCGTAGGGGAAATAGCGTCCGAAATCGTTTATGCTTTTGGCCCACAACTCAACGCCTTTATGGCTGTTGGAATTTTGCTTAAGTATTTTCGCCGTAAGTTGCTCCAGTTTGAGTCAAGACAGTGCCGAATTTAGGCATGTCCCGCTTTATATCGCTGACCAAATTGAATTCCGCTGCTCCTTTTACAAGAACTTCACATAACTCCAATCTAAATTTCACATATGCAGAAGATTAACAGCTTTTCCGGAACACAGAAAAAAACTAGTAGGATACAGCGCCGTAGCTAGTAACAGGCCAACCGAGGCACTTGCCTCGGTCATTTCTTTGGCTTTTGTTGTTTATAGTACCTAATACCAAGAGCCATAATAGGACAGAGAGGGACTCTCAGGGCGTTGGCCGGGATATCTTAATTTCCTATTATGGCTCTTGCTAATACCTAGGAAGAGAACTCAACCATGGACTGATTGCCTCAGTCATAAGTTATTCATAGACATTGCCTCAGTCAAAATTTTTTTCTGGCTACGGCCCTGGGATATGTTTGGATATAGCAGCGATAAGGCCTAATAAGTGACAATAGCTTTATGTCCGTAGATGCTGCCTAGTTTTGTTTGTGTAACTGAAAATCCAATAAATTGTCTGCTGTCGATGAATTATGAGAGCGCCCGCCGATGCGTGTTTTTGCACAGCTAGTGGAGAACATAACAAATTGGACTTCGCACTTTGGTGTGAAAACGTACATCGAACTCACATAATATCTCCAGTTTTTGAATGTGTTTAAGGTTTATTAATGTTTGAGAACATATTAAAAGCTTAGCGGAAAATGTGTGAATACAGCAGAAATAATCAGAAAAGTTACGATGACGCTTATAATCAACTCGAATAAAGATTTCGATTGAGTCAAAACTCCTTGTCTATTTTATTTTCGCAGTGTAAAGTTTTACTATGTGAAAGAAACACCCATGATGTTAGTAGCCTTTAGGCGAACGTTGGTGAAATTTGTTGTAGTATCTCTATACTCATCACAAAAGACAACGAAACAAATCTTTTTCGCGATTTGTTGACAATCTGAAAACACCGACTCGGACTTGAAAGTGCACTACTCGTACGCGTCAGACTTGCCTTTCAAAAAAGTTTGCAAACTAGCCAAACGAGCAGAAACAACAAGAAACTATCAAAAACAGGTTTTGGTTATGATTAAGCATTGTTTGGCAAACTCACAAACTAACTCCGATACCGGAGTAAACAGTTTTCTTACAGAACTTTTTTCTGCAGAACAAACACAAAAGTTTACGAGCTAAGTCAGGAGCCATAATTAATCAGGGACTAGTATTAGGGTTGGCGCCATGATATGGGACAATTTTTTTTATTTTTAGAACAAATTGCTCCATCGCTCGCGGCACACGCGCATACATTCCTGCGAGGATTTTCGCGGATGTCGCGTAGGGGAAATAGCGTCCGAAATCGTTTATGCTTTTGGCCCACAACTCAACGCCTTTATGGCTGTTGGAATTTTGCTTAAGTATTTTCGCCGTAAGTTGCTCCAGTTTGAGTCAAGACAGTGCCGAATTTAGGCATGTCCCGCTGTATATCGCTGACCAAGTTGAATTCCGCTGCTCCTTTTACAAGAACTTCACATAACTCCAATCTAAATTTCACATATGCAGAAGATTAACAGCTTTTTCGGAACACAGAAAAAAACTAGTAGGATACAGCGCCGTAGCTAGTAACAGGCCAACCGAGGCACTTGCCTCGGTCATTTCTTTGGCTTTTGTTGTTTATAGTACCTAATACCAAGAGCCCTAATAGGACAGAGAGGGACTCTCAGGGCGTTGGCCGGGATATCTTAATTTCCTATTATGGCTCTTGCTAATACCTAGGAAGAGAACTCAACCATGGACTGATTGCCTCAGTCATAAGTTATTCATAGACATTGCCTCAGTCAAAATTTTTTTCTGGCTACGGCCCTTGGATATGTTTGGATATAGCAGCGATAAGGCCTAATAAGTGACAATAGCTTTATGTCCGTAGATGCTGCCTAGTTTTGTTTGTGTAACTGAAAATCCAATAAATTGTCTGCTGTCGATGAATTATGAGAGCGCCCGCCGATGCGTGTTTTTGCACAGCTAGTGGAGAACATAACAAATTGGACTTCGCACTTTGGTGTGAAAACGTACATCGAACTCATATAATATCTCCAGTTTTTGAATGTGTTTAAGGTTTATTAATTTTTGAGAACATATTAAAAGCTTAGCGGAAAATGTGTGAATACAGCAGAAATAATCAGAAAAGTTACGATGACGCTTATAATCAACTCGAATAAAGATTTCGATTGAGTCAAAACTCCTTGTCTATTTTATTTTCGCAGCCGTAAAGTTTTACTATGTGAAAGAAACACCCATGATGTTAGTAGCCTTTAGGCGAACGTTGGTGAAATTTGTTGTAGTATCTCTATTCTCAGCACAAAAGACAACGAAACAAATCTTTTTCGCGATTTGTTGACAATCTGAAAACACCGACTCGGACTTGAAAGTGCACTACTCGTACGCGTCAGACTTGCCTTTCAAAAAAGTTTGCAAACTAGCCAAACGAGCAGAAACAACAAGAAACTATCAAAAACAGGTTTTGGTTATGATTAAGCATTGTTTGGCAAACTCAC
>JAHPZR010038662.1:10000-14042 GCA_019787425.1 Platygyra sinensis | reverse complement strand
AAAAACATAGCTTTTTGCTTTTTATAAAAGGTGAGACCTGCCCTATGGTGGATCTAAAAAAGTTTGTTTTGCTTATTAATAAAGACAGCTAAATGGCCGCGGTAACACTAACTGTGAAAATGTAGCGTAATCAATTGTTAATTAATTGTTGACCGGTATGAATGGTGTCACGAAAGTTTCTCGTCTTAAAAAAATACTTAATGAAATTGAATTTGTAGTGAAGATGCTACATTAAAATTGTAAGACGAGAAGTCCCCATGGAGCTTTACTGAGGGCTTAGAATTTTATATAAGCGGGACAGTTTTGTTGGGGCGACAGTTTTTTAAAAAGTAACAAAAACGAACTATGGCTTAGCTTCACCCTGAAAAATTTTTAAGGGACATTTTTGGTGTGTTTTATGATCCGTTGTTTGGAATGAAAAAAACAACGAAAACAAAAAACGGTACGCTGGGGATAACAGCGCCATATAACCGTCTGAGAGTTAAGCAACGACTGGTGTTTGCGAACCTCCCTCTTTGATGTTGATATTGCTAGCGTCCCTAGGAAGTAGTCACTCCTAAGGGTGTGGTTTGTTCACCCATTAAAGCTGTACATGATTTGAGTTAAAAGCGTGGTAACACAGCTTAGTTTCTATCTACAATGATAAACACAGATATTTTGTTTTTTAGTACGAAAGGATCAAAAATTAATAGTTCTCTAAAGACAACTATTCTTTTAAATTAGGATTGCTTCTAAAAAAAAAAAAGAAATATTTTTTGTTTGGTTTTATTTTAGAAAAAAAAAAGAAATAATTTTTGTTTGGTTTTATTTATGTATCTTTTAATTTTATTTTTCCCTTTAGTTGGATCAATTTTAAACTGGTTGTTTTGGAAGGCATATAGGAGAAAAGGGAGCAGGGATTTTGACTTCATGTTGTTTAATATCGGTTTGTCTTATTCTGTTTTAGTTGGAATAGAAATTTTATTTAATTCAACGGCAACATTTCTTAGACTATGAAAGTGGTTTGACTCTGGGTTTTTTCTTGTTTTTTTTGATTTGCAGTTTGATGGTTTAGTTGCAGTTATGTTGTTTGTGGTTTTTCTTGTTTCTACTTTGGTTCATGTTTTTTCTATTGCTTATATGCTGAGGGGACCCTCATGTGCCTCGGTTTATGGCATACCTTTCTTTGTTTACTTTTTTAATGGTTTTCTTAGTCACTAGCGCTAATTTTCTTCAATTGTTTATTGGATGAGAAGGAGTTGGTCTTTGTTCTTATTTATTAATTAATTTTGATTAACAAGACTTGAGGCAAATCGAGCAGCAATTAAAGCCATGTTGGTTAATAAAGTTGGTGACATAGGCTTGCTTTTAGCAATGTTCCTTCTTTGAAAAACTTTTGGGTCTTTAGATTTTTCTTCTGTTTTTAATTTAGTTTTCCCTTCTAAGGAAGTTTTTTTTATTTGTTTATTTTTATTTTTTGGGGTAATGGGTAAGTCAGCTCAATTAGGGTTACATACTTGGCTGCCGGATGCCATGGAGGGTTGTTGGGCCTCTTAATTAAAAAATTGATTAAAACAAACCACTATGCACAGGAAAGACAATTGTTCACCAGTGGGCAATAAAATGTTTGTTTTAATGCCTAAGAGACTTTATGTGGTCTACTTTTTTTTATTTGATTAAAGCTGTTTTTGTTATTGTTCCTTTACTTATTGCTGTGGCCTTTTTAACTTTAGCAGAACGAAAAATCTTAGGATATATGCAAATGAGAAAAGGGCCAAATGTTGTAGGGGGCGGGTTACTTCAGCCTTTTGCAGATGGGATAAAATTATTTCTTAAAGAAATGATCATCCCTCATCAGGCAAGTGCTTTTGTTTACTTTTTGCCCCAGTTGCTTCTTTTACATTAGCATTTATTGTTTGGGGAATTCTTCCTTATGGAAGAGGAATTGGTATAAGTGATTTTAATATTGGTCTTTTGTGGGTTTTGGCCATTTCTTCTATAAGTGTTTATGCTGTTTTAATGTCTGGGTGGGGGAGTCGTTCAAAATATGCTTTTTTAGGGGCTATTCGCGCGGCTGCGAAAATGGATTAATATTTTACCTTGGAATCTTAACAATTGTAATATAAATAGGTCAAGAAAGCGGTCAATTCCATTAAAAAAATATGCCCACGTTGTGGCTTTGTTTATTTTTCGCTGTTGGTTTGTATAAGTTAGCTATGAGTAACCAGTGTACGAATATTTGTGACGTGTGAAGATCCATTGCAACCACTCCAGAAATCTTTTGTTTCGCGACGTTTTCTTTGCCGTTGTGAAGTCACGATGCCAACGTACTTGTATTCTGTTCGCTTCTTTAACTACGATTTAAACCTCGAAGTCACTAAACAATTCCAAACGAACACACGCTCGAGAGAGTAAGACATTCTTGATTTGGGACGGAAAAAGCTGGAAAATTATGATCCAACCACCCTATGAAATTCTGAAAATTCCCATCCGAACCTTTCAGCATCTAAATGGAAAGCGCCTATCGTCCTATCGTCTATGTCGTACAGATAATTAAACAAAAGTACGTAAATAAAATAAGTTTGTTTACCTGTCGGAAGCCTTTCGCACTAACGTCTTGTGTGCTTTGATGGATTGACAAGTAAATGCTTCCTTGATTTGCTTCCTGGAACTTAATGGACAGCGAGGCGGTCGGAAATACCGTGGTATCTTCAAATTGTGCAGGACCTTAATGAGTTATATAAGAACGATCACTGTTGATGTTTGGTAGTCAATCAATCAGTCACTCAGTCAGTCAGTCAATCAAGCTATTAAAATATTTTTTTGGGGGAATTACAGATCAAGATCAGTTTTTGTGAAGGAAAGGAAAGCCTGTGCGAATAGGATAGGTAACGTTAATGAGCTACTTGAGCTAAATATATTAGTTTTAAGGTTATAAGGTTTGCCTCTAGCTTGTTTTAGACTTATTTCAAGTTGCTCGGAAAATGACCCATTGCAATAACAGGCTACATGTATATGTACATGCCAGCTTTGAGAGTTATCATGTAAAGTTCTAACATATTGTTTTTAGGACAAATAATTAGTTCATACCTTGGCTGAATGATCCGGAACAGCTAATGTCGAGTTGTCCATTATCTCGTGATAACTTAAGTAAGGAATCTCCAGCCGCACTAACCAGGCTCCAAATATGAAAGTGGCCTGTTGTTGGTACCCTCTGAAAGAAAATAAAAATAAACAAAACCCAAAGGACAGAAGTAATAGCATCGCAATTTGCCTGTCGAATAAAGAACGACCACACAGCTGCCATCAAAACCATGGCCACCAGATAATAGCCCACATACTTCGATGTAACCGCAGAACTTTATACTGATATACTACAGTATTTAATTATGCCAGTCCAAGCTATCCAAGTTTTCTTCAACATCAACAAAAGTCGTGACTACAGCACACGAAATGGAATCAAACTTATCCAAAGCCAAAATTGTACAAAAAAAACTTACCAACTGCTTCGTTGTAACTTCCGAAAAAGTGTCGATAAATGTGACTTGATTGAAAAAAAAAATTACATCCACTTCAATCTGTATCAGTTTCAACTACTCGCGTTCGACTATTTCTCTAAAAAAAAATGGGTTCCTCCTTGTTGTAGAATACACAGGAGACGTCATAAGCCTATTGTTTCCATTGTTTTCCTCGTTCTTTTGCCCTTTTATTGCTTATTGTTTTAAGTCAGCTGGATATTCTACACCAAGCTGGATCTTCTACACCACACCCAAAAATTGCTTGAAATTTAACTGACACGTACCCAACTACACCGGAAGAAGGTCGGCATTAGGCTGCAATAGGAAGCCCCAAGATAGATGAGAAGATTTGTTTCCAATATTTATATTAACATTTACGTTTAAATTTGATATATACATTTTATTTACAATGCTTCTGATCGAACTCCAAACTTAAAAAGTACGTTTAAAAGATACTATATGATTTTAAGCCCCAGGTAAAATTTCAGGGTGATGTATTGAACACTTTTTAGCGTGAAAAAAACATTTTTTTTTGGGACAAAAAT
>JAHPZR010038661.1:0-13792 GCA_019787425.1 Platygyra sinensis | reverse complement strand
TGGAGGAAGGGCCAATTTAGCCCTTTACTTTTACAAGGCTGCATGCAGGCTTAACCAGGCATAGTATTCTAGTAGCCATCCCAAGGCAACGCAACTAACAATTCTTTCTTGGCGGCCAAAAGTTCTGGTTTAGTCGCCATAATCACGACTTCATTGACTACGTTGAGGATCAATTACGCTTATTTATGCACACCTTTTGTTCTTCTAGAAAACCATATTGAAAGAAGATCTTCACTTCTAAAACACGCAACATAAGAATAGAAGTCAATCCATCCTTTTGCTTTGCTGTATTGATTCTCTCACCAGAGGCAGACCACTCTATGCGTTTGTGGTTTAATATAGAGAATCTATGAGAGTTATGAATAAAGCTCTGAAATTTGCATATTTAAATCACATCTCGGCCTGAATATCCCAATAAAGTTAAATGAAACCGTAATCGCCTCGTGTATGGTGTTTTTTTCGTCTTCCTAGGCCGTCTAAAGCATCTTTCAGCGAAATTACTTTTGGCTGGTTACAGTTAGACACAAGGAGACAAGGCCTGCAACTTCGCGGCCGTCAGCCGCGACCTCTTCCACTTCAAATTGGAATTAACGCAAAAATACTGAAAATCTCACCTGAATGGCGACGGATCTTGATAGATGAGTTTTTTCTCTATCTATTCGCCGAATTTCAGCTTCATCCCTCCGACAGTTTCTGAGAAAATCGACGCTGAAGTCACAAATATGGCTTTCTCAATATGATCGGTGCCAAACTCAGCGACCAAAGGAATGCAGACTGTTTCAAATCTACCAATCAGCGCTTGGCTTTCTGCAGTTTTTTGGCTTCCCGCGGGAAAACCATGGGAAGCCAAGCACTGATTGGTAGATTTGAAACGGCCTGCATTCCTTGAATTTCTTTGGTCGCTGAGTTTGGCACCGATCATATTGAGAAAGCCGTATTTGTGACTTCAGCGTCGATTTTCTCGGAAACTGTTAGAGGGATGAAGCTGAAATTCGGCGAGTAGATAGAGAAAAACCTCATCTATCAAGATCCGTTGCCATTCAGGTGACATTTTCAGTATTTTTGCGTTAATTCCAATTTGAAGTGGAAGAGGTCACGGCTGACGGCTGCGAAGTTGCAAGCCTTGTCTCCTTCTTGTGTCTAACCGTAAC
Source organism: Platygyra sinensis (assembly GCA_019787425.1). Lineage (NCBI taxonomy): Eukaryota > Metazoa > Cnidaria > Anthozoa > Scleractinia > Merulinidae > Platygyra > Platygyra sinensis. The sequence goes on along the minus strand of JAHPZR010038661.1, from coordinate 12,641 downwards.
CGGCCAAAAGTAATTTCGCTGTAAGATGCTTTAGACAGCCCAGGAAGGCGAAAAAACACCATACATGAGTCGATTATGGTTTCATTTAACTTTATTGGGATATTCAGGCCGAGATGTGATTTAAATATGCAATTTTCAGAGCTTTATTCATAACTCTCATAGATTCTCTATATTAAACAACGAACACATAGAGTGGTCTGCCTGTGCTCTCACATCAGGAAACTTCCAAATAGCTGATCGTATTTGAAATCGCCCTATAATGCATTGCAAACCCTTGGTCATTGACTACGTCATGTATGCCTTCATACTAGTATCTGGCCACCAGACATTGTATTTGGCGACTATTTTTTACCAATTATTATTAATGGCCCCTTTCCTAAAAAATTGGCCCCTAAAACAAGTCTCCAGGGGCCACTTTGGCCCTCAAGTAAAATTTTCTGGCTGAAACACTGTAATACAGACTGCATTAAGTTACACTCGATGTAAAGCTATGCAAGTTGTCCTTGCAATTAAATAAATGTGACTTCTTTCTTGTTCTGCAGGATGGATGCAACTGCTTGTGTCCATGTTGCGAGTCCAGTCCAATGACAAGCCAGGTGTGAGTCACTGGGCACAGAATTATCAGAGTCCAGTTCATGTACATTTGTACAGCTTCACATGCCCACACAACACTTATTATATTAAATACTTAATAAATTAAAGACAGAAGCATAATGACCTATAATGGTCAGCTGGTTATAGGAGGAGAAGAGGTTGAAATGCAGTGCCCATTAGGACCCTCTCCTAGTCAATACACAACTGGGACTCAACTCAAAATCTCGATTTACCTTTCCTTGGCTTACAAAAACCTACGTCTATATGTAAGTTTGTAATGTGCTTGGCAGGAACAAAACGTTAACTAACTTGAGGCAATCTTTCTTAGTGAGGTTCGTGTTGATTCTGTTTTAAAACACAAAAAGACAAGTCATCTGGGAAGAATCTGTTTGTAGCACTAGAGTTTCTGTAACGTAACCCCTTTTAAGTCTTGGAGAAAAGCTACTTTTCTAAAATGATAACAGTAGATTAAAAGACCACAACTAATATCATACCAGTTGAAAGGTATTGTTTGGGATACCGTATGTCCTAAATCACCATAACAGATACACAATAAGATGTCACAAATTGAATTGAGGACTCTGCAAAGCAAAGAAATGAAAACGTTGAAAAATACCTTGTTCCTTGTATATAATGGGTATACCCCTGAACAATAGCTTAATTTGCAGCTCTGGGTGTGAGATTTTTCATAGATATTTACTGGACTCTAAAATTGTAAAGCACAAAAGTCACATCTAATTCAAAGATCTCTTTGGTGTCCAAATTTGAAACAAATTGGCCAAATATTAAACATCTTTGTGCCCAATTATGGCACTATCAGTCACTGGGAAAATTGACCGCCTGGTTTGACCATATCATCTAGCAAATATTTTTCTTACAAAGAAGTTCAGTTCAATTAGGTTAGATAACCTGTGAAAACCAGTTGCCCTGTGATTTCTGGATTTTTTGCGGCTGTGAATTAGTATTCATGTATATCATGATTTTTTTTTTGTTATTATCCACACAGGCATGGACAACACATTCTAATGATGACCAAGATGAGAGATCACTACCAATATTGATGTAGTCATCAGGTTTTAAGCTCAAGATACACGACTGTGGTCTGTTTTTTACATGTACATGTAGTAATCAAAACTCTCAAAAATTCAAATCCCAGACTTGCCCCCCCCCCCCCCCCACCCAACCCATCCAGGACATTTTACTCCATTGTACAGTAGGGCAGCATCGGGGGATCATGAACATGTGACCTATTCTGTACTTTCCTCTGAGATATTAGACTATGAAATAACAAATTAAATTAGAAAACAGCCCTAAGAAAATGTAGTTGCTGATTGGTCAACAATTGTGTTTCAGTTTAGTATGAAACAATTGTAGATTATGAGCTCAAGATTTCCATTGGCTGTGCAATAGTTGACAAGGGCGCAGCCTGAGTCAAGTATCACACATAAAAATTGAGAACGAATAACTTAATTGTTTTAGGATAAATCTACTAGTCATTCAAAATTTTACCTAAATCCTTGTCGCAGACACTTGAAAAACACCAAGAAGCGGCCATCATTTTGTTAAAAAAGGTAAACTGGTGCGCTACACACTATATAGGGAGGAGCCTAGCTAATAAGAAAACAGCATTCATGATAGAACGCTAGTAGATTTATACTAAACTTCATGATAGAGAAACAAAACTAGCACGAGCTGTTGATGTATTGATGGTGCCAGCAAAGATAATTTCCATTGTGGTGATCAAAGTAAAGAAGTTGTTTCCCAAGTTACATTCTCAAGCAAAAAGCTCTGCTTTCTTATTCCATGCCCCAAGACTAAAGAAAGAAGACTAAAGAAACACTAAAGAAGTCCCAGGGGGTTCATTAAGGGCCGGGTACCGGACAAATTGACCGGCTGTGAACGAGACTTAGCCATAAATTTTTCCAGCTGTTTTCGTCTTCTCTTCTTACTTTTTTTCATAAGAAAAACTACATGTAGGTGCCCAGCTGAAAAACCCCCCTGACATCCTGCACAAAACCTTAATGAAACCCTGAAGAAGGCCAAACTTTGGAACAAACTTAACAATAAAGTTTCTCACACACACTACTGGGAGCCATGTCAAGCCGAACCACGCAGCAATAGCTGTCTTACAATGGCACAAGAGTGGCTAGAGAATAAATTCACTGCAATACTTCATGGAAGTGGGTTGGGCATGTCAGGCAATGGTGGATGGTAAAACAAAAACTGAACCTTGTAGAAGCCACATGACCTGAAACGCCCCACGCTTGCACTCAGACTCCCAGGTGTGTGAGAGAAACACATTTTCCACTTCATTCGTTTGCACAGCCAGCTGAAAAACAACCACTCATGAAAATTTATAGACTCGCTACACCCTTTTATATAAAGAACTGTCAAGAAAATGCCACATAAATTTTATTTCATTAATACGGATCTAGCTTTTTAAACTTTTTAAATTTTTATATTTAAATGATAATTATTACTAATAGGTCTCTTTTGTAAATACCTTTTAAAGGGTCTTGCTTTTGCATACTAGGTTGTTGTTTGTTTTTAAGTTATAGTCTCGGCCATGTCAGTTTTTGCCAGCAGCATCTTCTTTCTATCATGTATAAACAAAATAATGCTTTAGCTATACCGGGACTACCTTACATGATGTGAGCCACATTATTTTACAGTGGAATCGCCTTACCATACTGCAAACGTTGCGAGAAACCAGTTGTTTCTTGAGAATGAAGACATCTTGCAAGAAATGAGCCTAGTTTTATAACAAAATCATGTCACCCCCAGATGCATGGGATGGGATTTGAACCATCAAATGAGAGGTTTTTGAATAACTCAGTGTATCCAGCTGTAGTTTCATTCTTATTCCACACTGGAGTCTTTCTAAAGAAAGAGGTTGCTTTATAACAAATTTAACTTAGATTTTATTATTGTAAATAATAGATTTTGGTCTAAAACCCGACTAGTATAGTTAGTAGTTTTTACTGTTTTAAGAGTATGCATTGGCAGTAGACCACTTATGGATATATTAAAAATTCAGCTTGATAGTGAGGCCCAGAGGACACAAACAAAAGAATATGAATTATCGTGTTTGTTCATTACTTTTGTGTGTCCTCTAGGCCTCACTATGAAGCTGAGTTTTAATATATTGGAAACGTCAAGTACCTGCCTTGTCTTTGAGTGCAGTTGCTAGTGACTGTTCAGAACTCCTGGTGCACCACACTTGAACCAATTGAAAATGAAACACTTGGAACGAGCTGTATGCTGTGATTTTTAAAATATTAAGGTGGAAAAGCTCAGATATGAAAGTTTCTGTCTATGATGTTCCAAACTAAAATTGCCTATTTTATTTAACAAATTATTAGATTATGAGCTCGAGATTTCTGAGGCGATAGTTTGATGAGGCCAAAGGCCGAATCAACTATTGCTTCATAGAAATCGAGAGCGAATAATCTAATTGTTTTAGTAGAATTCTAGCTGAAATTAACGCAAATAACGATTTCCAATGATTTTCCCACGCATTATTGAACTTTACCCTTAACCCTTTAGTGCCCAAGGGGCTTCCCTTTGACGAGTAAAATCGTCTGGCGTTAGACAGAGTAAAATCTATAAGTCACTATTGGGCATTAAAGGGTTAAACAAAGTTGCTCGTATCGAACTGTCCTTGGCAAATTTGCAGCTGTTTACGCACGTACCTACTTTTTTAATATTTTTTAAAGTCAAGAACCCGTAGAATGTGCTTCTTTTAGTCTTCTCAGGAATTTAATTACCTGTTTACATCTAAAATTCCTTCCAAAACTTCGGAAAAACTTAAGAAACATCGCATTTCGTGGACGACCGGCAGCCACTGTACTCTTAAATGGCTGATAGTATACAAGTAGCTCAGCCAATCAGATTGCAGCATTTGCATTAGTATACTAGTAGAATTCTACTAAATATGTATAGGATTTACACTGTACGTGTAAACTCAGCGCAATCCTTCACTATATGCTAGTGGGTTTCAAGGGCAGTTGCTTTGTAGAATAAGTTTTTCTCTAAGTTGTATTGTTTTAACAACATTGCCAATGAAAGAGGACAGGTAAATTTATTTAGTGAAGCACAAATTACAAAATATGAAGATAGAAGCTACAGTTACTTGAGTTTGACAGATCATGATCACTTTAAGCCATATGATATGATCGTTGTAAGTGTGAAACTCAAGTAACTAGTTTTTCTCTTCATGTGTAATTTGTATTTCACTCTACATGTATTTGTATGGAGCACTCCTATGATTGTGTGAAACCACTTTAATCTATTTTTCTTCGTTTATTTAATTAGTACTATAATTTATTTGGTTGTACCAAGTTGTACATGTATATTAATAATTTGTGTAAACGTGACCCACCTAGATAAGCATAGCTACCCGCAGGCATGTTAAAATTGTAATTTTGATATGAAAAATAAAACATGTATGTTAATGACCTGTATTCATCCTACATAGCTGTTTTTGTAAACGTAATCTGTTTTCCTATTTACTTTTTTTCTTATTTAACGGTACTTTTTAGTGTGTATTTCCTTTTTTTTTCTTTTACTGATTATCCTGGCCTGCCTCGAATAGCACTGCCACCTGCAGAGCCAGGGGAGTGAGGAAAACTGAAATATAATAAACTATTGTTGTTGTTGTTGTTTGTTGCATGCATTAAGCGTGGAGGTCACCTCTTGACATAGATTGAGACAAGCCTGCTACTGAAGCTCTTGAATCCTGTTCAGATTAGGAAAAATTTATACAACTGTGTTTTTCACATGACCCCATGTAGGTATTGTTCCTAAACAATAAAATTTCCCTCCTTCAGAAATAAATAAATCTTGTCTCAACATTATTTTTTTTTATTATCCAACTGCATTTCGCAGAGTACAAATAACGCTTAAGACGAGTACAAATATCACGCGGTATTTGTACTCCAGAGGACCAGTTAGACAGGTTTCCTGCCGTTGACCAATCAGTTAGCTGGATTTCCCGCGCCACTTCCGTTCCGCGTCGCATACCTCTGTCACGCATTCCCTGTAAATAAATAATTCGCTCGCACGAACATACCAGTTTGGCGTGTTGGATAAAAAAATCTCTTATTAAACGTTTTGTTGTGTAGTATCGCTGAGTATTTTTACGAGTTGTGCAGTATTTTGGCGAGCCCGTAGGGCGAGTCAAAATACAAACGACGAGTAAAAATTCTCAGCGATACTACACAACAAAACGTTTAATAAGAGATTTTTTTATCCAACACGCCAAACTGGTATGTTCGTGCGAGCGAATTATTTATTTACAGGGAATGCGTGACAGAGGTATGCGACGCGGAACGGAAGTGGCGCGGGAAATCCAGCTAACTGATTGGTCAACGGCAGGAAACCTGTCTAACTGGTCCTCTGGAGTACAAATACCGCGTGATATTTGTACTCGTCTTAAGCGTTATTTGTACTCTGCGAAATGCAGTTGGATAATAAAAAAAAATAATGTTGAGACAAGATTTATTTATTTCTGAAGGAGGGAAATTTTATTGTTTAGGAACAATACCTACATGGGGTCATGTGAAAAAACACAGTTGTATAAATTTTTCCTAATCTGAACAGGATTCAAGAGCTTCAGTAGCAGGCTTGTCTCAATCTATGTCAAGAGGTGACCTCCACGCTTAATGCATGCAACAAACAACAACAACAACAATAGTTTATTATATTTCAGTTTTCCTCACTCCCCTGGCTCTGCAGGTGGCAGTGCTATTCGAGGCAGGCCAGGATAATCAGTAAAAGAAAAAAAAAAGGAAATACACACTAAAAAGTACCGTTAAATAAGAAAAAAAGTAAATAGGAAAACAGATTACGTTTACAAAAACAGCTATGTAGGATGAATACAGGTCATTAACATACATGTTTTATTTTTCATATCAAAATTACAATTTTAACATGCCTGCGGGTAGCTATGCTTATCTAGGTGGGTCACGTTTACACAAATTATTAATATACATGTACAACTTGGTACAACCAAATAAATTATAGTACTAATTAAATAAACGAAGAAAAATAGATTAAAGTGGTTTCACACAATCATAGGAGTGCTCCATACAAATACATGTAGAGTGAAATACAAATTACACATGAAGAGAAAAAACTAGTTACTTGAGTTTCACACTTACAACGATCATATCATATGGCTTAAAGTGATCATGATCTGTCAAACTCAAGTAACTGTAGCTTCTATCTTCATATTTTGTAATTTGTGCTTCACTAAATAAATTTACCTGTCCTCTTTCATTGGCAATGTTGTTAAAACAATACAACTTAGAGAAAAACTTATTCTACAAAGCAACTGCCCTTGAAACCCACTAGCATATAGTGAAGGATTGCGCTGAGTTTACACGTACAGTGTAAATCCTATACATATTTAGTAGAATTCTACTAGTATACTAATGCAAATGCTGCAATCTGATTGGCTGAGCTACTTGTATACTATCAGCCATTTAAGAGTACAGTGGCTGCCGGTCGTCCACGAAATGCGATGTTTCTTAAGTTTTTCCGAAGTTTTGGAAGGAATTTTAGATGTAAACAGGTAATTAAATTCCTGAGAAGACTAAAAGAAGCACATTCTACGGGTTCTTGACTTTAAAAAATATTAAAAAAGTAGGTACGTGCGTAAACAGCTGCAAATTTGCCAAGGACAGTTCGATACGAGCAACTTTGTTTAACCCTTTAATGCCCAATAGTGACTTATAGATTTTACTCTGTCTAACGCCAGACGATTTTACTCGTCAAAGGGAAGCCCCTTGGGCACTAAAGGGTTAAGGGTAAAGTTCAATAATGCGTGGGAAAATCATTGGAAATCGTTATTTGCGTTAATTTCAGCTAGAATTCTACTAAAACAATTAGATTATTCGCTCTCGATTTCTATGAAGCAATAGTTGATTCGGCCTTTGGCCTCATCAACTATCGCCTCAGAAATCTCGAGCTCATAATCTAATAATTTGTTAAATAAAATAGGCAATTTTAGTTTGGAACATCATAGACAGAAACTTTCATATCTGAGCTTTTCCACCTTAATATTTTAAAAATCACAGCATACAGCTCGTTCCAAGTGTTTCATTTTCAATTGGTTCAAGTGTGGTGCACCAGGAGTTCTGAACAGTCACTAGCAACTGCACTCAAAGACAAGGCAGGTACTTGACGTTTCCAATATATTAAAAACTCAGCTTCATAGTGAGGCCTAGAGGACACACAAAAGTAATGAAACAAACACGATAATTCATATTCTTTTGTTTGTGTCCTCTGGGCCTCACTATCAAGCTGAATTTTAATATATCCATAAGTGGTCTACTGCCAATGCATACTCTTAAAACAGTAAAAACTACTAACTATACTAGTCGGGTTTTAGACCAAAATCTATTATTTACAATAATAAAATCTAAGTTAAATTTGTTATAAAGCAACCTCTTTCTTTAGAAAGACTCCAGTGTGGAATAAGAATGAAACTACAGCTGGATACACTGAGTTATTCAAAAACCTCTCATTTGATGGTTCAAATCCCATCCCATGCATCTGGGGGTGACATGATTTTGTTATAAAACTAGGCTCATTTCTTGCAAGATGTCTTCATTCTCAAGAAACAACTGGTTTCTCGCAACGTTTGCAGTATGGTAAGGCGATTCCACTGTAAAATAATGTGGCTCACATCATGTAAGGTAGTCCCGGTATAGCTAAAGCATTATTTTGTTTATACATGATAGAAAGAAGATGCTGCTGGCAAAACTGACATGGCCGAGACTATAACTTAAAAACAAACAACAACCTAGTATGCAAAAGCAAGACCCTTTAAAAGGTATTTACAAAAGAGACCTATTAGTAATAATTATCATTTAAATATAAAAATTTAAAAAGTTTAAAAAGCTAGATCCGTATTAATGAAATAAAATTTATGTGGCATTTTCTTGACAGTTCTTTATATAAAAGGGTGTAGCGAGTCTATAAATTTTCATGAGTGGTTGTTTTTCAGCTGGCTGTGCAAACGAATGAAGTGGAAAATGTGTTTCTCTCACACACCTGGGAGTCTGAGTGCAAGCGTGGGGCGTTTCAGGTCATGTGGCTTCTACAAGGTTCAGTTTTTGTTTTACCATCCACCATTGCCTGACATGCCCAACCCACTTCCATGAAGTATTGCAGTGAATTTATTCTCTAGCCACTCTTGTGCCATTGTAAGACAGCTATTGCTGCGTGGTTCGGCTTGACATGGCTCCCAGTAGTGTGTGTGAGAAACTTTATTGTTAAGTTTGTTCCAAAGTTTGGCCTTCTTCAGGGTTTCATTAAGGTTTTGTGCAGGATGTCAGGGGGGTTTTTCAGCTGGGCACCTACATGTAGTTTTTCTTATGAAAAAAAGTAAGAAGAGAAGACGAAAACAGCTGGAAAAATTTATGGCTAAGTCTCGTTCACAGCCGGTCAATTTGTCCGGTACCCGGCCCTTAATGAACCCCCTGGGACTTCTTTAGTGTTTCTTTAGTCTTCTTTCTTTAGTCTTGGGGCATGGAATAAGAAAGCAGAGCTTTTTGCTTGAGAATGTAACTTGGGAAACAACTTCTTTACTTTGATCACCACAATGGAAATTATCTTTGCTGGCACCATCAATACATCAACAGCTCGTGCTAGTTTTGTTTCTCTATCATGAAGTTTAGTATAAATCTACTAGCGTTCTATCATGAATGCTGTTTTCTTATTAGCTAGGCTCCTCCCTATATAGTGTGTAGCGCACCAGTTTACCTTTTTTAACAAAATGATGGCCGCTTCTTGGTGTTTTTCAAGTGTCTGCGACAAGGATTTAGGTAAAATTTTGAATGACTAGTAGATTTATCCTAAAACAATTAAGTTATTCGTTCTCAATTTTTATGTGTGATACTTGACTCAGGCTGCGCCCTTGTCAACTATTGCACAGCCAATGGAAATCTTGAGCTCATAATCTACAATTGTTTCATACTAAAACTGAAACACAATTGTTGACCAATCAGCAACTACATTTTCTTAGGGCTGTTTTCTAATTTAATTTGTTATTTCATAGTCTAATATCTCAGAGGAAAGTACAGAATAGGTCACATGTTCATGATCCCCCGATGCTGCCCTACTGTACAATGGAGTAAAATGTCCTGGATGGGTTGGGTGGGGGGGGGGGGGGGGCAAGTCTGGGATTTGAATTTTTGAGAGTTTTGATTACTACATGTACATGTAAAAAACAGACCACAGTCGTGTATCTTGAGCTTAAAACCTGATGACTACATCAATATTGGTAGTGATCTCTCATCTTGGTCATCATTAGAATGTGTTGTCCATGCCTGTGTGGATAATAACAAAAAAATAAATCATGATATACATGAATACCAATTACAGCTGCAAAAAATCCAGAAATCACAGGGCAACTGGTTTTCACAGGTTATCTAAACTAATTGAACTGAACTTCTTTGTAAGAAAAATATTTGCTAGATGATATGGTCAAACCAGGCGGTCAATTTTCCCAGTGACTGATAGTGCCATAATTGGGCACAAAGATGTTTAATATTTGGCCAATTTGTTTCAAATTTGGACACCAAAGAGATCTTTGAATTAGATGTGACTTTTGTGCTTTACAATTTTAGAGTCCAGTAAATATCTATGAAAAATCTCACACCCAGAGCTGCAAATTAAGCTATTGTTCAGGGGTATACCCATTATATACAAGGAACAAGGTATTTTTCAACGTTTTCATTTCTTTGCTTTGCAGTCCTCAATTCAATTTGTGACATCTTATTGTGTATCTGTTATGGTGATTTAGGACATACGGTGTCCCAAACAATACCTTTCAACTGGTATGATATTAGTTGTGGTCTTTTAATCTACTGTTATCATTTTAGAAAAGTAGTTTTTCTCCAGGACTTAAAGGGGTTACGTTACAGAAACTCCAGTGCTACAGATTCTTCCCAGATGACTCGTCTTTTTGTGTTTTAAAACAGAATCAACACGAACCTCACTAAGAAAGATTGCCTCAAGTTAGTTAACGTTTTGTTCCTGCCAAGCACATTACAAACTTACATATAGACGTAGGTTTTAGTAAGCCAAGGAAAGGTAAATCGAGATTTTGAGTGGAGTCCCAGTTGTGTATTGACTAGGAGAGGGTCCTAATGGGCACTGCACTTCAACTAGCCTGCGTTGCAGCCGGACGTGTCACGAAATCCTCAGTATACTGGCGGTTTTGTCTGTGTGGGCATGTGAAGCTGTACAAATGTACATGAGCTGGACTCTGATAATTCTGTGCCCACTCACCTGGCTTGTCATTGGACTGGACTCGCAACATGGACACAAGCAGTTGCATCCATCCTGCAGAACAAGAAAGAAGTAACATTTATTTAATTGCAAGGACAACTTGCATAGTTTTACATCGAGTGTAACTTTATGCACTCTGTATTACAGTGTTTCACCCAGAAAATTTTACTTGAGGGCCAAAGTGGCCCCTGGAGACTTGTTTTAGGGGCCAATTTTTTAGGAAAGGGGCCATTTATAATAATTGGTAAAAAATAGTCGCCAAATACAATGTCTGGTCGCCAGATACTAGTATGAAGGCATACATGACGTAGTCAATGACCAAGGGTTTGCAATGCATTATAGGGCGATTTCAAACACGATCAGCTATTTGGAAGTTTCCTGATGTGAGAGCACAGGCAGACCACTCTATGTGTTCGTCGTTTAATATAGAGAATCTATGAGAGTTATGAATAAAGCTCTGAAAATTGCATATTTAAATCACATCTCGGCCTGAATATCCCAATAAAGTTAAATGAAACCATAATCGACTCATGTATGGTGTTTTTTCGCCTTCCTGGGCCGTCTAAAGCATTTACAGCGAAATTACTTTTGGCTGGTTACGGTTAGACACAAGAAGGAGACAAGGCTTGCAACTTCGAGGCCGTCAGCCGTGACCTCTTCCACTTCAAATTGGAATTAACGCAAAAATACTGAAAATGTCACCTGAATGGCAACGGATCTTGATAGATGAGGTTTTTCTTTATCTATTCGCCGAATTTCAGCTTCATCCCTCCAACAGCTTCCGAGAAAATCGACGCTGAAGTCACAAATACGGCTTTCTCAATATGATCGGTGCCAAACTCAGCAACCAAAGGAATTCAAGGAATGCGGGCCGTTTCAAATCTACCAATCAGTGCTTGGCTTCCCATGGTTTTCCCGCGGGAAGCCAAAAAAACTGCAGAAAGCCAAGCACTGATTGGTAGATTTGAAACAGCCTGCATTCCTTTGGTCGCTGAGTTTGGCACCGATCATATTGAGAAAGCCGTATTTGTGACTTCAGCGTCGATTTTCTCGGAAACCGTTGGAGGGATGAAGCTGAAATTTGGCGAATTGATAGAGAAAAAACTCATCTATCAAGATCCGTCACCATTCAGGTGAGATTTTCAGTATTTTGCGTTAATTCCAATTTGAAGTGGAAGAGGTCGCGGCTGACGGCCACGAAGTTGCAAGCCTTGTCTCCTTCTTGTGTCTAACCGTAACCAGTCAAAGTAATTTCGCTGAAAGACGCTTTAGACGGCCTAGGAAGGCGAAAAAACACCATACATGAGTCGATTACGGTTTCATTTAACTTTATTGGGATATTCAGGCCGAGATGTGATTTAAATATGCAATTTCAGAGCTTTATTCATAACTCTCATAGATTCTCTATATTAAACCACAAACACATAGAGTGGTCTGCCTCTGGTGAGAGAATCAATACAGCAAAGCAAAAGGATGGATTGACTTCTATTCTTATGTTGCGTGTTTTAGAAGTGAAGATCTTCTTTCAATATGGTTTTCTAGAAGAACAAAAGGTGTGCATAAATAAGCGTAATTGATCCTCAACGTAGTCAACGAAGTCGCGATTATGGCGACTAAACCAGAACTTTTGGCCGCCAAGAAAGAATTGTTAGTTGCGTTGCCTTGGGATGGCTACTAGAATACTATGCCTGGGTTAAGCCTGCATGCAGCCTTGTAAAAGTAAAGGGCTAAATTGGCCCTTCCTCCAT
>JAHPZR010038658.1:0-13456 GCA_019787425.1 Platygyra sinensis | reverse complement strand
GTTGATTTTTCATCTGAAAGCCTTGGGCTAAGAAAATGGAATGTATAATGTTGATAGAAATGCAAATTATGTTGATCACAACTGTTTGAGTAATGAATGTTTGTAAGCCGGAAGGACTTGAAGTCCAAGAAGCAGTCTTAAAGCCTACATATGACATAAGCGACAAATAAATTTAACCAAACCCGTTTAGCAAATCAGATAGCTAACCTAATAGCTTTGCTAAATGGATTCGGTTTTGCTCTTAGAGTCACAGGAGTCTGGAATGTCTGCTTTCTTAACTTCAGCCCTGTTACAGTTGGTCACATAAACAAATGGCGGTTGAAATTTTCAACTGATAGACTTTGTATTTTCAACTGAAATTTATTTCATGATATAAACTCTTGGTCTTCGGCCATCGTAGCTTGACTGACAATATAAAACAAACAGTAGTGATAAATATATTAAAAACTCTATAAAAGAAGGAATCGTAGTTCTATAAAATACAACCAAAACAAATTAATATATAGATTTAGGCCAGCCTAAAAGCGTAGCTCCTTGGCCGAGTTCTTCAGTGCCCGATTAAGCTAACCCAGAAAAAGGTAGAATTTTGATTTGAGTTTTGTAACTTTGCGGTGATGTTTTCTCTTTATTGTTTGGCTTTCTGTTGTGAGTTTCATAGTCACAAAAAACATTTGTATAGAGGAAAAAGCTATAATTTGAATAAATTTTAATCCTGGGCTTGCATTAACCGGCTTCCAAACAATCCTGCCCTGTTTTCTACAAGTTAATCTGACTTGAGCCAGTATTTGGTCAGCGGTCAACTTCGAAAGAACACGTGATCTCGATGAGTTGTATACTTGAGCCCGCGATATGGTCACGTGATACTGGTCAGCGGATACCTTGTTTTGATAGATGTCAATTGATCATAACATGGATGTTTAATATCAAAGAAGTACACGGTAAATCAGGCTGCATATCTCTGTCAACCGCCGTCGTCGTCGTGCGCGCCCACAAGCAATACCGCTAGCCATGATACACATGAGAAAATCAATTCATGGGTTTCCTTCAGTTTCCTTATATGGGTATGGCCCGCCGGAGCTCCACTATCAGAAGAAACCTTAACGATCACGTCACATGATGGGGTGGATGAGAAAAGACTGGGGAGAAGTTGCTTGTGTTCTGGTCGGAGACATAAAAAAATATTAAAGTGCTTATGAAGTGAATTTTTTTTGCATAATTTTACCGTCCAATAAGTAAATAAATCGATTGTAAACGTTGAAGTTCTTACAAATAAAAATTTAGTCATGCTTTTGGCGCTGAAAACTGCTCAATTTTTGTCAAGAAATGATCAGGAGACTGGGACGAGAATTTGTTGTCCAATTTCATCTCGTGACGTAGCTTTCAGGCTTTGTGGACAGAATTAATCACAAAGAAGGGGGTTTGAGGCAAAACAGCATGTCGAGCGATTCTGAATTGAGTGATTTCTCTGAATCGTCAAATGGTGACGAAAACATCGATGTTGTGTATAGCCAATACACGCCGTATCGTATTGCAATCTCGTAGTTTTTTCCGCAACACTATGTCATCAGGACATTTTGGCCGCGCAATTCGAAAACCATTTTTGAGAGCAAAATCGCACAATTTTCAATTTTTTTCAAACACGGTTCAAATTTTAAACTAGTTTCTTTAAAATGTTGAACTTTCAAACTATTGAAAAACTGATTTCGCTCCATATGCACTGTAACTCCGTTTACTATACATGCTTTGCAGACCTGGACCCTGCTGACTCTGCCCTGAAGCCGATTTTCGAAAACTGCGAGAAATCTCTCTTTTATGTCATTATTGGACGAACTGATATCTAAGCGATGTTTTAGGTTTCGATCACCTCACATACCTTCATCTGCCTTTGATTGCTCTAGATTGAATGGCTTGTCAAAACAACCATTGGTGTCCTTAGCGTCAAGATCGTTTGCTGGGAGTGGATAGTTTTTAATTCCGAGGCATCCGATATTGCTTGGCAACAAAGTGTCAAACCATGATGGCTGAGAGTCAAAGCAATCTTTGGCTAAACGACGAAAAAACGATCGAAGAAAATATAATATATCAAAACACTAGGGTGTACTTTCAGTCGATGATTTTTTTGAACGGTTAAGGTTTAACTCAACCTCAAATTAATTATTTGAACAGAGTATGGAGCCGTTTCAGCAGTAGGCTGGTATCAGTAGGGTCCCTTTCCAGTGCAGAAAATAGCCAAAACTGTCAATATGGTGACGCCATCAAAATGGCGTCCCTGCTGGAGGATGCTCGAGTCCCATTGTTATGGCCCCTTTTCGTCTGTTGCCTTTTAGTTCCATCGTCTACGCCAAATCTGATTGTGCGCATGTGCACATTGCCTAAAGGCCGCATTGCAATATGGCTTCCTTTCTTCCCTACAAAATTTTCATTCGGTTTTAGTCCTTCTCTGCCAATATGATTTGTTTTGGTTTTGCTTCGACCAATCATATTACACGATTTTATATAGACAGTTTTGACTATTTCCCAGAGTGTTCAGAAGAAAATAGAGAACTCGTGAAATCGTACTTGTGAGGACGTCCACTGGCAAAGCTTTCTCCAATGATGTTTTTGTCTCTTGCTTTCCATTAAGGGCCCTTGTCAGCCACACCTTTGTTTTTGTTTACATGCGAGAATTTGGCTATTATATTTTATTCGGAGCCTGTCGAAACGAAGAAAATCACTGTAGAGCTACTCAAGATAATTAAACATACCTTCTGGAACACAGCTTACAGTAAAACAATAAGAATTCGCTTCACCATGCTATGTCAATAATTTCGATGTCATCGAAAATGGCGGAGGCTGACTAGGGACCTTTAATCGTGTATCATATTTGTATTTGTCACACTCTGAATAACATCGGAACCCATACCTTTAACCTTCCTGTACGGATTGATCTTGATAGAAGCGTCAGAAGTGCCGTCGTCGGTTTTCTTAGAATCAAGAGAGTCTTCTCCTGAAACGGGAATATCCACTTTCTTATCTTCAGCCTTGTTAGAGTTGGCCGCAGGAACAAGTGGCGGTTGATCTTTCATCTGAAAGCCTTTGGCTAAGAAAATTGAATGTATATATAATGTTGATAGAAATGCAAATTGATCACAACTGTTTGAGTAATGAATGTTTGTAAGCCGGAAGGACTTGAAGTCCAAGAAGCAGTCTTAAAGCCTACATATGACATAAGCGACAAATAAAGTTAACCAAACCCGTTTAGCAAATCAGATCGCTAACCTAATAGCTTTGCTAAATGGATTCGGTTTTGCTCTTAGAGTCACTGCAGTCTGGAATGTCTGCTTTCTTAACTTCAGCCCTGTTACAGTTGGTCACATAAACAAACGGCGTTTGAAATTTTCAACTGATAGACCTTGTATTTTTAACTCATTATCTCTCTTATATTTCATGATTTTCATCAATGACTGATTAATGCCTAGTTTAAGAAGGAGTCATGAGTTCTATAAAATACAACCAATTAACAGAATCACGTCATGGGATGGAGGAGGAGAAAGGACTGGGGAGAAGTTGCTCGTGTTCCTGCCGGAGTTTGGATCGTCTTGAATTTGTAAAAAAGTATTAACTCCGTTTAATATATTAGCTTTGTAGACCTGGACCCTGCTGACTCTGCTACTGATTAAGCCGACTTCGAACCTGCGAGAAATCTCTCTTTGATATCATTATTGGACGAACTGATATATACGCCATGTTTTAAGTTTCGATCGCCTCACATACCTTCATCTGCCTTTGAGTGCTCTAGATTGAATGGCTTGTCAAAAGAACCATTGATGTCCTTAGCGTCAAGATCGTTTGCTCGGTCTGGATTGTTGTTAATTTCGAGGCATCCGATATTGCTTGGCAACAAAGTGTCAAACCATGATGGCTGAAGGTCAAAGCAATCGTTGGCTAACCGACGAAAAAAAGATTGAAGAAAATATAATATGTCAAAACACTAGGATGTACTTTCAATCGATGATTTTTTTTGAACGGTTAAGGTTTAACTCAACCTCAAATTATTTATTTGAACAGAGTATGGAGCCGTTTCACCACTAGGCTGGTATTAGGAGGGTCCCTTCAACAGTGCGGGAAATAGCCAAAATTGTCTATATGGTGACGCCATCAAAATGGCCTCCCTGCTCGAGGATGCTCGAGTCCCATTGTTATTTCCCCTTTTCGTCTGTTGCCTTTTAGTTCCATCGTCTACGCCAAATCTGATTGTGCGCATGTGCACATTGCCTAAAGGCCGCATTGCAATATGGCTTCCTTTCTTCCCTACAAAATTTTCATTCGGTTTTAGTCCTTCTCTGCCAATACGATTTGTTTTGGTTTTGCTTCGACCAATCATATTACACGATTTTATATAGACAGTTTTGACTATTTCCCAGAGTGTTCAGAAGAAAATAGAGAACTCGTGAAATCGTACTTGTGAGGACGTCCACTGGCAAAGCTTTCTCCAATGATAATAATGTTTTTGTCTCTTGCTTTCCATTAAGGGCCCTTGTCAGCCACAACTTTGTTTTTGTTTACATGCGAGAATTTGGCTATTATATTGTATTCGGAGCCTGTCGAAACGAAGAAAAATCACTGTAGAGCTACTCAAGATAATTAAACATACCTTCTGGAACACAGCTTACAGTAAAACAATAAGAATTCGCTTCACCGTGCTATGTCAATAATTTCGATGTCATCGAAAATGGCGGAGGCTGACTAGGGTCCTTTAATCATGTATCATATTTATATTTGTCACACTCTGAATAACATCGGAACCCATACCTTTAACCTTCCTGTACGGATTGATCTTGATAGAAGCGTCAGAAGTGCCGTCGTCGGTTTTCTTAGAATCAAGAGAGTCTTCTCCTGAAACTGGAATATCCACTTTCTTATCTTCAGCCTTGTTAGACTTGGCCACAGGAACAAGTGACGGTTGATCTTTCATCTGAAAGCCTTTGGCTAAGAAAATTGAATGTATAATGTTGATAGAAATGCAGATTATATTGATCACAACTGTTTGAGTAATGAATGTTTGTAAGCCGGAAGGACTTGAAGTCCAAGAAGCAGTCTTAAAGCCTACATATGACATAAGCGACAAATAAAGTTAACCAAACCCGTTTAGCAAATCAAATCGCTAACCTAATAGCTTTGCTAAATGGATTCGGTTTTGCTCTTAGAGTCACAGGAGTCTGGAATGTCTGCTTTCTTAACTTCAGCCCTGCTACAGTTGGTCACATAAACAAACGGCGTTTGAAATTTTCAACTGATAGACCTTGTATTTTTAACTCAAATTTCTCTCTCTTATATTTCATGATTTTCATCAATGACTGATTAATGCCTAGTTTAAGAAGGACTGAAGGAGTCATGAGTTCTATAAAATACAACCAATTAACAGAATCACGTCATGGGGTGGAGGAAGAGAAAGGACTGGGGAGAAGTTGCTCGTGTTCCTGCCGGAGTTTGGATCGTCTTGAATTAATTTTGTAAAAAAATATTAACTCCGTTTAATACATTAGCTTTGTAGACCTGGACCCTGCTGACTCTGCTACTGATTAAGCCGACTTCGAACCTGCGAGAAATCTCTCTTTGATACCATTATTGGACGAACTGATATATACGCCATGTTTTAAGTTTCGATCGCCTCACATACCTTCATCTGCCTTTGAGTGCTCTAGATTGAATGGCTTGTCAAAAGAACCATTGATGTCCTTAGCGTGAAGATCGTTTGCTCGGTCTGGATTGTTGTTAATTTCGAGGCATCCGATATTGCTTGGCAACAAAGTGTCAAACCATGATGGCTGAAGGTCAAAGCAATCGTTGGCTAACCGACAAAAAAAAGATTGAAGAAAATATACTATGTCAAAACACTAGGATGTACTTTCAATCGATGATTTTTTTTGAACGGTTAAGGTTTAACTCAACCTCAAATTATTTATTTGAACAGAGTATGGAGCCGTTTCAGCACTAGGCTGGTATTAGGAGGGTCCCTTCAACAGTGCGGGAAATAGCCAAAATTGTCTATATGGTGACGCCATCAAAATGGCCTCCCTGCTCGAGGATGCTCGAGTAACATTGTTATTTCCCCTTTTCGTCTGTTGCCTTTTAGTTCCATCGTCTACGCCAAATCTGATTGTGCGCATGTGCACATTGCCTAAAAGTCGCATTGCAATATGGCATCCTTTCTTTCCTACAATATTTTCACTCGGTTTTAGTCCTTCTCCGCCAATATAATTTGTTTTGGTTTTGCCTCGACCAATCATATTACACGATTTTATATAGGCAGTTTTGGCTATTTCCCGGACTGTTCAAAAGCCGCGAAACGGAAAAAGTATTGTTCCCTCTGAAAAAAAATTAAAAGGTTTAATGCCTGATAATGAGTCAAATACCCACCGTTAGGCCTGAAGATATAGTTAAGGACAATTGTAATTACAATGTAACATGTATAACAGTTAAAAGTGCTGGGACATACAACGGTGGGGCTTACACATATTAGTCACTGAAGGACTCAGTTCCAACTGCATCATATATACCTTTCTTGTGTAAATTATTTACTAAGCTGTAGGTTGCAGAGCTCGTAGTTTTCTTGTCCTTACCGTTGCAAAACTTGATTAGTTTATACTTAGTTCTTATTAACCGAGCAGTAGGTCTGTATGAGAGAATCTTGACCGAGGTCGTAATTACAGACCGAACGCAGTGAAGTCTGTACACACGACCGATATCAAGATTTCCCCATACAGACCGACTTAGCTCGGTTAATAAGATGTTTAATATATGGCAAAAACAAGAACGATTTAATTCGTTTAGTGTAACTGGTTTGTACTAAAATGACGTTTTGCTTGCCAACGGCGATGGGCGAAATAAAAATTCTTCCAAAGTTTGCTCGTCCTCTTTACTTTTTATCTCATCAGCTTTTTGGCACTTACAGAAATAAATATTGTTAGATGAAAACAGTCAGTGATTTTGCATTTCAGTTTACAACTTTTTCACTTTAAAACATTACCGGTCTAGATGCCGGTCTAGATGGGAAAGTCTAGACCGCGGTTAAGATCCATTTCAGCCAATCAGATTCGTGAATTTGGTAGTTCCCAGTCCTTGTGAGGCAGAGCCATATAACAAAAGAGTACAAATTAAATTCGACCAAGTCTTAAACAACGATACGGAGTCAAAATCCTGTTTCATTATATCAGTAACAAACTCCTGAATTATTTAAGGCGGGGGTACACGTGAATAGGAGTGAAAATATTGTAGGAAAGAAAGGATGCCATATTGCAATGCGACTTTTAGGCAATGTGCACATGCGCACAATCAGATTTGGCGTAGACGATGGAACTAAAAGGCAACAGACGAAAAGGGGAAATAACAATGTTACTCGAGCATCCTCGAGCAGGGAGGCCATTTTGATGGCGTCACCATATAGACAATTTTGGCTATTTCCCGCACTGTTGAAGGGACCCTCCTAATACCAGCCTAGTGCTGAAACGGCTCCATACTCTGTTCAAATAAATAATTTGAGGTTGAGTTAAACCTTAACCGTTCAAAAAAAATCATCGATTGAAAGTACATCCTAGTGTTTTGACATAGTATATTTTCTTCAATCTTTTTTTTGTCGGTTAGCCAACGATTGCTTTGACCTTCAGCCATCATGGTTTGACACTTTGTTGCCAAGCAATATCGGATGCCTCGAAATTAACAACAATCCAGACCGAGCAAACGATCTTCACGCTAAGGACATCAATGGTTCTTTTGACAAGCCATTCAATCTAGAGCACTCAAAGGCAGATGAAGGTATGTGAGGCGATCGAAACTTAAAACATGGCGTATATATCAGTTCGTCCAATAATGGTATCAAAGAGAGATTTCTCGCAGGTTCGAAGTCGGCTTAATCAGTAGCAGAGTCAGCAGGGTCCAGGTCTACAAAGCTAATGTATTAAACGGAGTTAATATTTTTTTACAAAATTAATTCAAGACGATCCAAACTCCGGCAGGAACACGAGCAACTTCTCCCCAGTCCTTTCTCTTCCTCCACCCCATGACGTGATTCTGTTAATTGGTTGTATTTTATAGAACTCATGACTCCTTCAGTCCTTCTTAAACTAGGCATTAATCAGTCATTGATGAAAATCATGAAATATAAGAGAGAGAAATTTGAGTTAAAAATACAAGGTCTATCAGTTGAAAATTTCAAACGCCGTTTGTTTATGTGACCAACTGTAGCAGGGCTGAAGTTAAGAAAGCAGACATTCCAGACTCCTGTGACTCTAAGAGCAAAACCGAATCCATTTAGCAAAGCTATTAGGTTAGCGATTTGATTTGCTAAACGGGTTTGGTTAACTTTATTTGTCGCTTATGTCATATGTAGGCTTTAAGACTGCTTCTTGGACTTCAAGTCCTTCCGGCTTACAAACATTCATTACTCAAACAGTTGTGATCAATATAATCTGCATTTCTATCAACATTATACATTCAATTTTCTTAGCCAAAGGCTTTCAGATGAAAGATCAACCGTCACTTGTTCCTGTGGCCAAGTCTAACAAGGCTGAAGATAAGAAAGTGGATATTCCAGTTTCAGGAGAAGACTCTCTTGATTCTAAGAAAACCGACGACGGCACTTCTGACGCTTCTATCAAGATCAATCCGTACAGGAAGGTTAAAGGTATGGGTTCCGATGTTATTCAGAGTGTGACAAATATAAATATGATACATGATTAAAGGACCCTAGTCAGCCTCCGCCATTTTCGATGACATCGAAATTATTGACATAGCACGGTGAAGCGAATTCTTATTGTTTTACTGTAAGCTGTGTTCCAGAAGGTATGTTTAATTATCTTGAGTAGCTCTACAGTGATTTTTCTTCGTTTCGACAGGCTCCGAATACAATATAATAGCCAAATTCTCGCATGTAAACAAAAACAAAGTTGTGGCTGACAAGGGCCCTTAATGGAAAGCAAGAGACAAAAACATTATTATCATTGGAGAAAGCTTTGCCAGTGGACGTCCTCACAAGTACGATTTCACGAGTTCTCTATTTTCTTCTGAACACTCTGGGAAATAGTCAAAACTGTCTATATAAAATCGTGTAATATGATTGGTCGAAGCAAAACCAAAACAAATCGTATTGGCAGAGAAGGACTAAAACCGAATGAAAATTTTGTAGGGAAGAAAGGAAGCCATATTGCAATGCGGCCTTTAGGCAATGTGCACATGCGCACAATCAGATTTGGCGTAGACGATGGAACTAAAAGGCAACAGACGAAAAGGGGAAATAACAATGGGACTCGAGCATCCTCGAGCAGGGAGGCCATTTTGATGGCGTCACCATATAGACAATTTTGGCTATTTCCCGCACTGTTGAAGGGACCCTCCTAATACCAGCCTAGTGGTGAAACGGCTCCATACTCTGTTCAAATAAATAATTTGAGGTTGAGTTAAACCTTAACCGTTCAAAAAAAATCATCGATTGAAAGTACATCCTAGTGTTTTGACATATTATATTTTCTTCAATCTTTTTTTCGTCGGTTAGCCAACGATTGCTTTGACCTTCAGCCATCATGGTTTGACACTTTGTTGCCAAGCAATATCGGATGCCTCGAAATTAACAACAATCCAGACCGAGCAAACGATCTTGACGCTAAGGACATCAATGGTTCTTTTGACAAGCCATTCAATCTAGAGCACTCAAAGGCAGATGAAGGTATGTGAGGCGATCGAAACTTAAAACATGGCGTATATATCAGTTCGTCCAATAATGATATCAAAGAGAGATTTCTCGCAGGTTCGAAGTCGGCTTAATCAGTAGCAGAGTCAGCAGGGTCCAGGTCTACAAAGCTAATATATTAAACGGAGTTAATACTTTTTTACAAATTCAAGACGATCCAAACTCCGGCAGGAACACGAGCAACTTCTCCCCAGTCCTTTCTCCTCCTCCATCCCATGACGTGATTCTGTTAATTGGTTGTATTTTATAGAACTCATGACTCCTTCTTAAACTAGGCATTAATCAGTCATTGATGAAAATCATGAAATATAAGAGAGATAATGAGTTAAAAATACAAGGTCTATCAGTTGAAAATTTCAAACGCCGTTTGTTTATGTGACCAACTGTAACAGGGCTGAAGTTAAGAAAGCAGACATTCCAGACTGCAGTGACTCTAAGAGCAAAACCGAATCCATTTAGCAAAGCTATTAGGTTAGCGATCTGATTTGCTAAACGGGTTTGGTTAACTTTATTTGTCGCTTATGTCATATGTAGGCTTTAAGACTGCTTCTTGGACTTCAAGTCCTTCCGGCTTACAAACATTCATTACTCAAACAGTTGTGATCAATTTGCATTTCTATCAACATTATATATACATTCAATTTTCTTAGCCAAAGGCTTTCAGATGAAAGATCAACCGCCACTTGTTCCTGCGGCCAACTCTAACAAGGCTGAAGATAAGAAAGTGGATATTCCCGTTTCAGGAGAAGACTCTCTTGATTCTAAGAAAACCGACGACGGCACTTCTGACGCTTCTATCAAGATCAATCCGTACAGGAAGGTTAAAGGTATGGGTTCCGATGTTATTCAGAGTGTGACAAATACAAATATGATACACGATTAAAGGTCCCTAGTCAGCCTCCGCCATTTTCGATGACATCGAAATTATTGACATAGCATGGTGAAGCGAATTCTTATTGTTTTACTGTAAGCTGTGTTCCAGAAGGTATGTTTAATTATCTTGAGTAGCTCTACAGTGATTTTCTTCGTTTCGACAGGCTCCGAATAAAATATAATAGCCAAATTCTCGCATGTAAACAAAAACAAAGGTGTGGCTGACAAGGGCCCTTAATGGAAAGCAAGAGACAAAAACATCATTGGAGAAAGCTTTGCCAGTGGACGTCCTCACAAGTACGATTTCACGAGTTCTCTATTTTCTTCTGAACACTCTGGGAAATAGTCAAAACTGTCTATATAAAATCGTGTAATATGATTGGTCGAAGCAAAACCAAAACAAATCATATTGGCAGAGAAGGACTAAAACCGAATGAAAATTTTGTAGGGAAGAAAGGAAGCCATATTGCAATGCGGCCTTTAGGCAATGTGCACATGCGCACAATCAGATTTGGCGTAGACGATGGAACTAAAAGGCAACAGACGAAAAGGGGCCATAACAATGGGACTCGAGCATCCTCCAGCAGGGACGCCATTTTGATGGCGTCACCATATTGACAGTTTTGGCTATTTTCTGCACTGGAAAGGGACCCTACTGATACCAGCCTACTGCTGAAACGGCTCCATACTCTGTTCAAATAATTAATTTGAGGTTGAGTTAAACCTTAACCGTTCAAAAAAATCATCGACTGAAAGTACACCCTAGTGTTTTGATATATTATATTTTCTTCGATCGTTTTTTCGTCGTTTAGCCAAAGATTGCTTTGACTCTCAGCCATCATGGTTTGACACTTTGTTGCCAAGCAATATCGGATGCCTCGGAATTAAAAACTATCCACTCCCAGCAAACGATCTTGACGCTAAGGACACCAATGGTTGTTTTGACAAGCCATTCAATCTAGAGCAATCAAAGGCAGATGAAGGTATGTGAGGTGATCGAAACCTAAAACATCGCTTAGATATCAGTTCGTCCAATAATGACATAAAAGAGAGATTTCTCGCAGTTTTCGAAAATCGGCTTCAGGGCAGAGTCAGCAGGGTCCAGGTCTGCAAAGCATGTATAGTAAACGGAGTTACAGTGCATATGGAGCGAAATCAGTTTTTCAATAGTTTGAAAGTTCAACATTTTAAAGAAACTAGTTTAAAATTTGAACCGTGTTTGAAAAAAATTGAAAATTGTGCGATTTTGCTCTCAAAAATGGTTTTCGAATTGCGCGGCCAAAATGTCCTGATGACATAGTGTTGCGGAAAAAACTACGAGATTGCAATACGATACGGCGTGTATTGGCTATACACAACATCGATGTTTTCGTCACCATTTGACGATTCAGAGAAATCACTCAATTCAGAATCGCTCGACATGCTGTTTTGCCTCAAACCCCCTTCTTTGTGATTAATTCTGTCCACAAAGCCTGAAAGCTACGTCACGAGATGAAATTGGACAACAAATTCTCGTCCCAGTCTCCTGATCATTTCTTGACAAAAATTGAGCAGTTTTCAGCGCCAAAAGCATGACTAAATTTTTATTTGTAAGAACTTCAACGTTTACAATCGATTTATTTACTTATTGGACGGTAAAATGATGCAAAAAAAATTCACTTCATAAGCACTTTAATATTTTTTTATGTCTCCGACCAGAACACAAGCAACTTCTCCCCAGTCTTTTCTCATCCACCCCATCATGTGACGTGATCGTTAAGGTTTCTTCTGATAGTGGAGCTCCGGCGGGCCATACCCATATAAGGAAACTGAAGGAAACCCATGAATTGATTTTCTCATGTGTATCATGGCTAGCGGTATTGCTTGTGGGCGCGCAGGACGACGACGACGGTTGACAGAGATATGCAGCCTGATTTACCGTGTACTTCTTTGATATTAAACATCCATGTTATGATCAATTGACATCTATCAAAACAAGGTATCCGCTGACCAGTATCACGTGACCATATCGCGGGCTCAAGTATACAACTCATCGAGATCACGTGTTCTTTCGAAGTTGACCGCTGACCAAATACTGGCTCAAGTCAGATTAACTTGTAGAAAACAGGGCAGGATTGTTTGGAAGCCGGTTAATGCAAGCCCAGGATTAAAATTTATTCAAATTATAGCTTTTTCCTCTATACAAATGTTTTTTGTGACTATGAAACTCACAACAGAAAGCCAAACAATAAAGAGAAAACATCACCGCAAAGTTACAAAACTCAAATCAAAATTCTACCTTTTTCTGGGTTAGCTTAATCGGGCACTGAAGAACTCGGCCAAGGAGCTACGCTTTTAGGCTGGCCTAAATCTATATATTAATTTGTTTTGGTTGTATTTTATAGAACTACGATTCCTTCTTTTATAGAGTTTTTAATATATTTATCACTACTGTTTGTTTTATATTGTCAGTCAAGCTACGATGGCTGAAGACCAAGAGTTTATATCATGAAATAAATTTCAGTTGAAAATACAAAGTCTATCAGTTGAAAATTTCAACCGCCATTTGTTTATGTGACCAACTGTAACAGGGCTGAAGTTAAGAAAGCAGACATTCCAGACTCCTGTGACTCTAAGAGCAAAACCGAATCCATTTAGCAAAGCTATTAGGTTAGCTATCTGATTTGCTAAACGGGTTTGGTTAAATTTATTTGTCGCTTATGTCATATGTAGGCTTTAAGACTGCTTCTTGGACTTCAAGTCCTTCCGGCTTACAAACATTCATTACTCAAACAGTTGTGATCAACATAATTTGCATTTCTATCAACATTATACATTCCATTTTCTTAGCCCAAGGCTTTCAGATGAAAAATCAACCGC
>JAHPZR010038656.1:0-34679 GCA_019787425.1 Platygyra sinensis | reverse complement strand
AATCATTTATTCAATTCCCTCTCACGTTTTATTTAAATGACAGATTTCTCTACGCTTTCTTTTACATCAACTGGTGAAGTGATCAATATATTTCACAACAGCCTATAAATGGTTTGATCACCTATTATTCATAGCATGAAAGAGCTTGAATGGCCCCCAGAAAGCGAGAATAATGCGTTATTATCTGATTTATCACCGCACAAGACGTTTGCGGTGTAAAGCATTCCATGGAGTCATAAATGGAAAACGACCTCAATTACTAAAGTGAAAAAGCGCTATCACTTTTGTGTTTGCTTCAGTTTCATATTCACTCTCAGTGTAGCAGTCTTGCTCTGGGAGGCAAAGGAATGTCTCGTTATCCTCCTCCGTCTCTGATATATACAACTCTCCATTTTAGCTTCCGCTGAAGTGCCGTCTGACGTGGGTATGCCAGTGAATTGGGAAAAATCGCGTGCTGCTCGCTGAAGTGATCGATGACATTGTTCATGTCAGCCTGGAGCAGCGTGATTTCTTTCTTGGCTCGATCTAACAGATTGTACAGGTCAGCTGATTTTCTTTCAACTAAGATCGGGACAAGCGATGGAGATCCCCTAAGTACGCAGCCAGGTCTGCTTCAGGATTCTTCACCTCGTCCACCTGCAGGGAGCGATGCAATGGCCAATGAGCACTGCAATCAACTTTGTTGAGGTCTTCCAAAGCAGTATGCAAGGTTTTCGTTGCTCGTGAAATTTGTCTCGAGAGCCGTTTCGGAAGTGCATGGCCCGCTAGAAAAAGCAAGCAAAATATCCGTCATAAAACTTGAACTAAACTTGAAAATATAATGACAATATCTTATAACAAGTACTATTGACCAAGTTTGTTCGGTCAAGATGGCTGGATATTGGCCAAGTTCTTTTTTTGCGTGTTTATTGACCGAGACGAAGTCGAGGTCCATAAACTCGCAAAAAAAAAAGAACGAGGCCAATATCCAGCCATCTTGACCGAACAAACTTGGTCAATAAAGGATTTATTTTATGGCTTTTGGTGAAATTTTGCTTTCGGGATGCAGCGGGTAGTCCCGAGCGGGCAAGATGGCTCCATCTTGCCCGCTCGGGTAGCCAATCACAGCGCGCGATTTGGTTCATCTTGCCCGCTCACGGAGCTAGCCATATAATAAGATAGTGATAGTGATAGTAGTGATAATGATAGTTATAGTGTTAGTGATAATGATAATGAAGTGTAGTGATATGATAGTGATAATGACAGTGATAGTGATGATAGTGACAATGACAGCGAGTGTTTATTTATTTACAGTGTCCCCAATTAGCACAACAGTGCTAAATACATTAGACACTTAATTATAGTTGCTTCATAACAGTCTATTAATTATTAACCCTTTTGAAACACAATATAACACAGTGCTTGGGCATTGTCTAGTCAATCAAGTTTTTCCACAAATGACAAGTCTTTAAATCTTTGGTATTATTGGCAAATGTTCTCAACTGTTTCAAAGAATGACATTATATTGTTAACCTGAAAGTAAGCGCAGGGCTCCAGGGCAAGTGATACTGAACTGAATTATCTTACCTTGCGAGTCTACAACTGCAACAACGACTTCACATAAATGGACATTGCTTCTTGTAGTACGGTAAGCATTGATGGTTTTCCATTTATGACTCCATGGAATGCTTTACACCGCAAAACGTCTTGTGCGGTGATAAATCAGATAATAACGCATTATTCTCGCTTTCTGGGGGTCATTCAAGCTCTTTCATGCTATGAATAATAGGTGATCAAAACCATTTATAGGCTGTTGTGAAATATATTGATCACTTCACCAGTTGATGTAAAAGAAAGCGTAGAGAAATCTGTCATTTAAATAAAACGTGAGAGGGAATTGAATAAATGATTCTTGTTCTTTGGTTAAGATCCCTTCCGGTAATCCCTTCCATTTCAAGAACGCCAAATCCCTATGCTTATTTCATTGACCACTGTTCGGCGGTTTTGTGTAAATTTTGGGTGATTTTGGAGCATTTTGGGAAAAAGGGCTTATTTCTGAAAGGATAGGTCAAATAGAGGGAAATATGAAATGTTGAAGATTTGATGGATTTGGAAGAATCAAGTAGTAGATGGACACCAAACATGCAGTCCCCGCTAACCTGGGCCTCTCTTTTGGGGGAGGAGAGTCGACTGTCTGGTAGTGTTTCCAGCCCATTTTAATCCTAACAATTCCCTTTTAATATTACTTCAAATTTCACTCCTATTCATGTGTATCCCCGCTTTAATGCTTGGTTGATTGTGAAATAATAATAACTGAGCAAATGGCGTTCTAGAGAACAAAACTTTCAATAAGCTTATTTAAGGAAAGTAAAGAATTCACATTATCGACACATTACATTTTATGCTTGTCAGGTGAGCCTAGAGTTGTAGCCAGTTTGGTCACTTCGGCTTTCCTACTTTACCTTAAAGTAGTACGAGAATTCAGAAGTTAGAATTTAGCCGCGAAAAAGGTCCACAAGGTCACACTTCGCTTCTGCGAGCCAGCGTTGCAGCCCCTGAAATTACGAATGGTGGCCCAGTTCAAACAAACAGAAAACTCCACCAGCTCACCTGAACCGAATCACCGATACAACATGCGAACTGAAGAGATGGAGTATTTGACACAAACTCAAGATAGAATTTCCTAAGAGGGTTCGATTAACGTCCAAATGCAACCGCTTTTTTGTTTAGTTTTACTCCAACCAAACAAAAAATGCAGTGAGTTTGCTGTAGATCACCAAAATAGTGAAATAGTTCACCCAAAAGGATCTACCAGTTCCTCTGAACTGATTCAAAATTGGGACTCGCAACGGATTGAAATGAGAGAGCATCAGTGAAACAAAATCGCAAATGGGTTTTCTTCAAGACAATTCTAACAATATCTACATTTTATTCGCCGAACCAATCTGAACTTGATATAACTGCAAGAAACAGCAGTACACTATGTCACAACATCGACAGTAGAAATACAACATATACTAGACATGGAATCCAATATTTAACAGAAGTGCATCCAAATTACAATGATGTAAGAGCAAAGAAACTATATTTTGGACTACTTCGCACAACACGCTTAAGGGTTGACTGAATAGGATTTCGATAAATCAGGCCCATCATACTACTTTCACATTTCATCCGAATCAATCAAAGTTTCGAAACTGATAGCACTGCAAAGGGCAAAAAACAGTGGACTGTTTCATATGGCACAAACAGTGCGAACGTTTCACTCACTCGTGCCCGTTATGCCGGCCAGCATGTACGGCAGCAACTAAGGTACCCCACTCCTGTCTGTTCTGGGCTGGGCCAGCTTCTGAATGGTCCCCAGGTATGATGGAGGGTCTTGAGTTTCCTTTCCACAGTTCGACGCCAGGTGTTCTTGGGTCGCCATCGTTTCCGCTTCCCTTCTGGTGTCCAGTGAAGGGCTGTGCGGGGGATGTTGCCTGGCTATCTTCTCATCACATGTCCGATCCATCTCCATCACCTTTGCATTATGATGGTGCACATGCTGTCTCGGTTGCAGCGGGCGAGATGTTGGTTGGAGATGGTCTCGGGCCAGGATATTCGCAGGATTCTTCTACGGTTCTTGGCGTGGAAGGTGGACAGTTTGTTGAAGTCGCCTTCAGTTATCCTCCAGCATTCTGAACCGTCACAGTAGGGTGGAAAATACGCAGCTCTGGTACAGTCTCTGCTTAGTCTTGGTGTTGTGCTGGGATGACCTCCACACGTTTGGCATTCTGAAGGGGTTCCTGGCCTTGTTGAGGCGATTCCTGGTGTGTCACTGTCTGCCGACGTCATGCCTGACAGTGCTACGGAGGTAGGTGATAGGTGAATTCTACGGTTGGTAGAAGATCTTCTCCATTCACTTTGACCTGCGAGGGGTGTGGGACATTCAGCATCATCACTTCTGTCTTCTTCTGACTGATCTGCAGGCATATTTGTTGTGCAAAAATGGTGAGATGGTTGGTCTTGTCTTGCCTACGCTGATGAGTATGTGAGATCAACGCCAGGTCATCGGCCAAATCCAGATCTTCAAGGGTTGAGAACATGGTACATCTGAAGCCCCGTGGTCGGTGAATGCGATGTTGTTTGCCGCATCACCCATTTAATCGTCAGGTTCAAGAGAAACGACGACATCCTTGTCTAACACAGGTCTTCATACCAAAGCTGGATTCGCTGTTTCTAATCTGCTCTAGAAGCTGTTGTGGACGCTCTTGATGACAAAGACGATCTGTTCTGGAATTCCATATGCCCTGAGTATGCGCCATAGACTTTCTCGGTGGTTGCTGTCGAAAGCCTTCTTAAAACCCACGTAGTTGATGTCCAATTGCAACTGCCTTTGCCATTCAGCGCACTGTTCGATGATGTTGCGCAGAGTGAAGATCTGGTCCGTGCATCCTTGTCCTTTTCGAAAACCTACTTGCTCTTGTCTGAGTCGCTGGTCCACTGCATTAGAGATCCCCCCAATGATGAGTTTGGCTAGGATCTTGCTGCGAACAGACAGAAGGGTGACACCTCTCCAGTTGTTGCAGTTGCTTGGGGCTTGTTCTCCCTGTTAGCGGTCTCTTCTGCTTGACTTGCCAGGTCTTCCATTTAGGCCCGCCTGTCCATCCTTGTCATCCTCTTCACTGCCCGAAAGGAACCGAATTCGAAATTACAAATGTATTCAAGCAAATTGCCAAATTGTGGTAATTTGGCATATTCCGCATATGTGTCGACTGAATAGGGTTTCCATAATCGAGTCCCATTTGGGGGCCATCATCCCACTTTCACGTTTCATCCGAACCAATCAACGTTATGTTCACGGTAATCAGTTTTTGTTTTACTTTGCAAAAGCTTTAATATGCATTTCTGATCATACAAATAAAGCTAGTTGTTGCTGTTGTTGTTGAAAGAACTGCAAAAGGATGAAACCGGAAGCAGCAGCAGACTATTTCATACCTTACCGAAAGTGACAATTTGGAAGATGGCATTTCACAATGGTTTTAGAACATAGAAGCCAAATGATGGACTAATTAGTTAGCATAACATGTGCACGGGTCGAGTGTGTGTTCAATGAATCCCAATAGGGCCCATCATCCCCCTCCGACTCTTTCAACATGCAGTGATTTTGCAGTAAATCTCTACAATGTTGAAAAGATCACACAATAAGGTCTACAAGTTTATTTGTACCGATTCAAAATACAAACACTTGAACGGGCAACGGATTGAAATGAAGGAGTATATTCGATACAATACCGAGAATGGGATTTCCATAAGCGCGTTTAAATAATAGTCTACACAGGGGCACCCAACGAGAATATAGTTCAAAACCACTAAAACATAGCATTGTTGAAAGTATTTTGGTATTTAAACGGTAGATATAGGCATATTTTTATCCCTAAAAATTTTTCATCTGTTCGGATTTCCTAGCTGAAAGTCTAGTGATCCGAAAATTATAGGGATCAAAACTTACCTTTTCGAAAATTTCAGCCACAGAAAAGACTCCCGAAAATTTTAGGTGACCTTTTTAGGGTAAAAATCCGTTAAAAATAGGCAATTATACCATATTTTAGATGTTCGAAAATCTTAGCAGAAGCAGGCAAGCAAGAAATTTTACAAAAAATGTTCCGAAAATTCTAGATCTCAAATCGTCTTCCGAACAGATATATTTCCGAAAATTGTCGTTGGGTGCCCCTGTCTACATTCCCCTGAGCAATCCAAACGTTAAAATGATACGCATGCAAAAGGCAAAAACCGACCGTGGACTATGGTGGGAATGTGACCCCAGCGAGGAGTACCCAAATATTATGATTTCAAAGCAGATGGGCCAAATTGTAACCTATTTGGTGTAACACGCACATGGGTCGACTGAACTGAGTTTTGATAATTAATGTTTTAAGGTGGCCCAAAACAGTTTCCAGCACATTCCAAGATTTTGATGTGTCATTATAACCACACTTTATCAATTGATACTACAATCATGATATCAAAAAACTGCCCAATCATTGGTGAACACGTTGGTATTATTTTCGTGACACAATAGGTTACCATAGCAACACTATGACCTGCTAAAAACACCCTTAATTTCAGCTTTAAGCGCTTATATTTCAAAAACGGCACAGTGAAATTTTTTCTTATTACAGAATTTCAATAAGCAGGATAAGATGCAACTTTTGGCAAAGTTTAAAAAAGTTCTGTACATGGGGTTCAGAGCCACCTTAAATTTTCGAAAATTTAAGGTGGCTCTGAGCCCCATGTACAGAATTTTTTTAAACTTTGCCAAAAGTTGCATCTTATCCCGCTTATCAAATTTCCATAATAAGAAAAAATTTTACCGTATAGTTTTTGAAATATAAGCGCTTAAAGCTGAAATTCCAATCCCAACCACTTAAGGAGGGCATCCACATGAAAGCCGTATTTTGGCTGGGTATTATGTTTTAACATGTTAATGCAAATATCTCGTTTACGTTTCAAGCAATCAAGAATCTCTATGTCATTCAGTTCACATATCTATGTTTTGGGTCATTTTGTAAATTTTGTGGTGATTTTTAGGTATATTTGGAGATAAATAGTTTTTTCTCAAAGGATAAGTAAAATTTATGGAAATAGGAAATTTTGAAGATTTGGTGTTGTTTTAAAATTAGAGTTTGAAGTTAAAAATTGGTAGATACACTCCGAACAGTTTCCCAACAACGGGAGTGCCATTGTGCGGTCGAGCAACTGTCTGATGGTGTTCCATAACCCTTTTTCCCTTTCAACCTCTCTTTAAACTTACCAAAATTTCATTTAAATTCATGTGTACCCCCGCCTTAAAGTTATAAGCTGATAGAATGCAAAAGGAGGAAACTGTAAACTATATCACATATCACCGACAGTGGGAATTTATTACATTAGAAATGCATAAAACATTTCACTGAAGTGCATCCAAATTAAAGTGATTTCACAACAAGGTAATCAAATTGTTGAGCCTTGGATGCAACACGCGTACGGGACGTACGGGTACGTAGACTGGTCGGGTGTCTAAAGTGAGACCTAATAGGAACCATCATCCCACTTGCCACTTTTCATCCGAGCCAATCCAAATTTATGAACTGATACAACTGCAAAGAGAGAAACAGTTGACTGATTCACACATTGGTTGCAAATGGTGGAGTCCGTTAAGTACATTTATAGAAATTGACGCTGAAACCAGCTCTATTTAAAAGGTCATGATCAGGATAAGGCCGGGAATTTAACAACTCGTCATTGAAATTGGGCGCCATTAGGAGGCTACAACTGAAAATAAAATGTAGAGATTGAAGTCTGTAATTCCACTTACGCGATTTCAAATTTGACACAAAAATAGATACCCAATTGCAGATGTCTAAAACTAAGAGACAACTCTAGCAAAAAATGGCTACCATATACGCACAAAATGCCCTTTATTTTTAAAGGTAATGATATATTCAGCAATTTCCGGGCACAGATCTTTCTTCCACTTTTCCCTAAAAGAAACAGTCTAATCTATCTACCACGTTGAAAATAATTAAATACCAGTACAGGAAATGCCCATTAGTTTCTAAGCAAGACATGCTTCCATTCCACAAAAAGCCGTCAGTAGCTTGTCGGGTGTCTATGTAGAATAATAGAATATCACGCAATTTTGTGTTGTGCGTGCTGTTTTCACGCCCTTCAATCAAACACAGTTTCTGCACTATAGTGCATTGTAATTGCATTTCGTGAGCTAAAGATTTGCCCACTGGGAAATTCTATCAAGCACAACAAGTTGAGAGCATCGACATTCCCTCTGGGTTGCCCGGTATACAATCGCCTAGTCGTATTACACTATCTTCACGGTCAAGCAATTACATTTCACTGGCGTGATGACATATTACAGATATTAAAACGCAGATTTCTACCCAATAGCGCATAGCATTTCACATATCGTCAGCTAAGGCTGTACCCACTGACAAATTCCTTTGAGAACGGCAAATTTTAAGAATCAATATTCCCTTTGGGTTGCCCGGTAGAAAATCGCACCGCCATATTATACTATGGAATCAAGTAATTACCTTGTATTATAAAACCGTTAAAAAGCCACTGATCGAAATGCGTGCATTCAACTTTCAAGATTATAAAATAAGGGCCACGAAGGGGTTGCAAAATAACAAAAGTTCCTTAACTAGATATTGCACATTCAATAAATCTATTTTTCATACTAGTCGCCCGATATGAAATCGCCCGGCCGAAGTATACGATTAGAAATTGGAATCACGCAAAATTGGCGTGATTACATACTACAGATATTAAAACGCAGATTTCAACCCAATATCGCATAACATTTCACGTATCGTGAACTGAAGATGTGCCCGCTGAGAATTTCTTTCAAGAAATTGACGGCAGATTTTCGGAATCAGATATTCCCTTTGGGTTGCCCGGTATAAAATTGCCCGGCCATATGCAAACTTTAAGAATCAATATTCCCTTTGGGTTGCCCGGTAGAAAATCGCACCGCCATATTATACTATGGAATCAAATAATTACCTTATGAAACCGTTAAAAAGCCACTAATCGTAATGGGTGCATTCAACTTTCAAGATTATAAGGTAAGGGCCACGAAGGGTTTGCAAAAAAAACAAAAGTTTCTTAAAATATTGCACATTCAATAAATCTGTTTTTCATACCAGTCACCCGGTATGAAATCGCCCGGCCGAAGTATACGATTAGAAACTGGAATCACACAAAATTGGCGTGACTACATACTACAGAGTTAAACGCAGATTTCTACCTACCAGCGCATAACATTTCACGTATCGTCAGCTAAAGATGTGTCCACTGAGAAATTTTTTCAAGAGATTAACGGCAAATTTTCAGAATCATTATTCCCTTTGGGTTTCCCGGTATAAAATTGCCCGGCCATATTATACTATGGAATGAAATAATTACCTCATGAAACCGTTAAAAAGCCACTAATCGAAGTTTCTTAAAATATTGCACATTCAATAAATCTATTTTTCATACCAGTCACCCGCCATGAAATCGCCCGGCCGAAGTACACGATTAGAAACTGGAATCACGCAAAAATTGGCGTGATTACATACTACAGTATTAAAACGCAGATTTATACCCAATAGCGTATAGCATTTAACATATCGTCAGCTAAAGATGTGCCCACTGAGAAATTCTTTTAAGAACGGCAGATTTTCGGAATCAATTTGCCCTTTGGGTTGCCCAGTATAAAATCGCCCGGCCATATTATACTATGGAATCAAATAATTACCTTATGAAACCGTAAAAAGCTGATGATCAAAATGCGTGCATTCAACATTCAAGATTATAAGATAAGGGCCACGAAGGGTTTGCAAAAAAAAAAACTAAAGTTTCTTAAAATATTGCATATTCAATAAATCTATTTTTCATACTAGTGACCCGGTATGAAATCGCCCGGCCGAAGTATACGATTAGAAATTGGAATCACGCAAAATTGGCGTGACTTCATACTACAGAGTTAAACGCAGATTTCTACCTAACAGCGCATAACATTTCACGTATCGTCAGCTAAAGATGTGTCCACTGAGAAATTTTTTCAAGAGATTAACGGCAAATTGTCAGAATCGTTATTCCCTTTGGGTTGCCCGGTATAAAATTGCCCGGCCATATTATACTATGGAATCAAATAATTACCTTATGAAACCTTTAAAATCCACTAATCGAAATGCGTGCATTCAACTTTCAAGATTGTAAGATAAGGGCCACGAAGGGTTTGCAAAAAAAGCGAAAGTTTCTTAAAATATTGCACATTCAATAAATCTATTTTTCATACCAGTCACCCGCCATGAAATCGCCCGGCCGAAGTACACGATTAGAAACTGGAATCACGCAAAATTGGCGTGATTACATACTACAGTATTAAAACGCAGATTTATACCCAATAGCGTATAACATTTAACATATCGTCAGCTAAAGATGTGCCCACTGAGAAATTCTTTTAAGAACGGCAGATTTTCGGAATCAATTTGCCCTTTGGGTTGCCCAGTATAAAATCGCCCGGCCATATTATACTATGGAATCAAATAATTACCTTATGAAACCGTAAAAAGCTGATGATCAAAATGCGTGCATTCAACATTCAAGATTATAAGATAAGGGCCACGAAGGGTTTGCAAAAAAAAAACTAAAGTTTCTTAAAATATTGCATATTCAATAAATCTATTTTTCATACTAGTGACCCGGTATGAAATCGCCCGGCCGAAGTATACGATTAGAAATTGGAATCACGCAAAATTGGCGTGACTTCATACTACAGAGTTAAACGCAGATTTCTACCTAACAGCGCATAACATTTCACGTATCGTCAGCTAAAGATGTGTCCACTGAGAAATTTTTTCAAGAGATTAACGGCAAATTGTCAGAATCGTTATTCCCTTTGGGTTGCCCGGTATAAAATTGCCCGGCCATATTATACTATGGAATCAAATAATTACCTTATGAAACCTTTAAAATCCACTAATCGAAATGCGTGCATTCAACTTTCAAGATTGTAAGATAAGGGCCACGAAGGGTTTGCAAAAAAAGCGAAAGTTTCTTAAAATATTGCACATTCAATAAATCTATTTTTCATACCAGTCACCCGCCATGAAATCGCCCGGCCGAAGTACACGATTAGAAACTGGAATCACGCAAAATTGGCGTGATTACATACTACAGTATTAAAACGCAGATTTATACCCAATAGCGTATAACATTTAACATATCGTCAGCTAAAGATGTGCCCACTGAGAAATTCTTTTAAGAACGGCAGATTTTCGGAATCAATTTGCCCTTTGGGTTGCCCGGTATAAAATCGCCCGGCCATATTATACCATGAAATCAAATAATTACCTTATGAAACCGTAAAAAGCTGATGATCAAAATGCGTGCATTCAACATTCAAGATTATAAGTTAAGGGCCACGAAGGGTTTGCAGAAATGAAAAACTAAAGTTTCTTAAAATATTGCATATTCAATAAATCTATTTTTCATACTAGTTACCCGGTATGAAATCGCCCGGCCAAAGTATACGATTAAATAGGAATCACGCAAAATTGGCGTGACTACATACTACAGAGTTCAACGCAGATTTCTAACTAATAGCGCATAACATTTCACGTGTCGTCAGCTTAAGATGTGCCCACTGAGAAATTCTTTCAAGAGATGAACGGTAAATTTTCAGAATCATTATTCCCTTTGCGTTGCCCGGTATAAAATTGCCCGGCCATATTATACTATGGAATCAAATAATTACCTTATAAAACCGTTAAAAAGCCACTAATCGAAATGCGTACATTCAACTTTCAAGATTATAAGATAAGGGCCACGAAGGGTTTGCAAAAAAGCAAAAGTTTCTTAAAATATTGCACATTCAATAAATCTATTTTTCATACCAGTCACCCGCCATGAAATCGCCCGGCCGAAGTATACGATTAGAAACTGGAATCACGCAAAATTGGCGTGATTACATACTACAATATTAAAACGCAGAATTATACCCAATAGCGTATAACATTTAACATATCGTCAGCTAAAGATGTGCCCACTGAGAAATTCTTTTAAGAACGGCAGATTTTCGGAATCAATTTGCCCTTTGGGTTGCCCGGAATAAAATCGCCCGGCCATATTATTATACTATGGAATCAAATAATTACCTTATAAAACCGTTAAAAAGCCAACGATCAAAATGCGTGCATTTAATTTTCAAGATTATGAAATAAGCGCCACGAAGGGTTTGCAAAAAAAAAACTGTAGTTTCTTAAAATATTACACATTAAATAAATCTATTTTTCATACTAGTTGCCCAGTATGAAATCACCCGGCCAAAGTACACGATTATAAATTAGAATCACGCAAAATTGACTTGAATACACTGACTACAGATATTAAAACGCAGATTTTTACCCATCAGCCTATAACATTTTACATAACGACAGCTAAAGATGTGCCCAATGGGAAATCCCTTCAAGAACTGCGAATTTTCGCAATTAATTTTGACTTCAGGGTTATCCAGTATAAATTCGCTCGGCCATATTAGACTACTGGAGCCTCGCTAAGATGTTTGCGCGGTTACTAATCCAATATGGCGTTTGGTATCTGGGGGGTCTGGGCTATTTGTTTGCGCTTTGCGTTATGGGTAATATACTATAGTATACTACGGAAGGGCAATGCCCGCGTACTATGGTGCATTTTCAGCGGGTGTCACCCACAGGGATCGAGTGAACCGGGTGTGTCAAGCTGCAAGTTTCGCTGAAAGTGTCGCTGAAAGTCATGTGCTTTTGTGAATAGTATTTCTTTTTTTTCGGCATTTTCACTTTGAAGCTTTCAAAATTTCGCAATGTGAGGGATTATCCAAGCTCTGAAATGGTCAGCCTAAGTGGAGAGCAAGGACAAGGGGTAAGTCGTTGAATTTTCTATGTTTAGAAGAATTAGAAGTAGAACATAACTTACTACACACACATTACCTCGTGCATGTTTTTTATTGCATGGTGTTACGTTCGCGTTCCCTTTTTTTCGAAGATATCTTTGCATAAAACGGTCGTATCTGTTTGGAAGTTCTTCCCTCTTTTTTGTCTTCAGATTTGAATGGGTTTCTACAGCTCAGGTGAACATACCAAGCTCGGAAATGAGTTCCTATCTACACATGTACTCAGGTTACACAACAGTCGAAATATAAGGATTTGTTCGGGAAAAACGGTCATCTTATTAAGCCTAAAAAGGGAGAAGTTGTATGAATAAAACTAAACCTACGTTACTTCAGGTGTGTGTTTCCGGCTCCGTGTTTCCTTCTTTCCTGTGGAGTTTGTAGGTCGCCGGTTTTAATGCTTGACTGCTTTGAGTTCTATATACGTGTAAGCTACATGTAATATCGGCGGAAGTATACCAAACATGTACCGGGGTCCATGGACCACCCCATGGACCTGGTCCATGGACCACCCCGTGGACCGGGTCCATGGACCACCCCAGGTCTTGCGACTGTACATAGCTTGCAATACGGGCGTACTTTGTGGGTACGAGCAATAAATACTCACCTGATCTTTGGATCGTTTCAAGGCAACTGCCATCACTTTCTGCCATCTTGGATGAGGGAGCGCGAAGAAGCTGGAGTGAGTTATGTTATCCGGCAACCTACCCCCTCCAAGGTCGCGCTTTGTTCAATACGAAAACTGAATATATTCTTGCCCTCCGATTAAATTTACAAGCTGGGATGAAAATATTGGGGTTAGAAATGCATTAGATCTTCTGTATCTCAAAACGAGTTTGTGGTCTTCCCATTTATGGGGTGCGATCCCATTTAGCAACCCGCTATTACGAGACAAACCCTCAAGGACGTAAGCAATAAATACAAGTCTGTGTTTTTGTTCATACCCTGACCTCCGGTAAATTCTCATATTAACAGGGGCGATTTCCTGTTTAAAATTAGGGGTGGTCCACAGGGTGGTCCATGGACCAGGTCCACGGGGTGGTCCATGGACCCCAGTCCATGTTTTTTATACGTCCAATATTCAGCTTAACTGTAGAATACCCCGCCACTTATTTGCATCTCATTGAATAAGAATAGCAACTATTGTTATATACCTCGTTCTTCAAAGCGCACTGACACATGTAAATGGAGTGGTCATGGAGTGGCAGGGTATTCTGCGCTTGCTTCCTGGGTAATAGTTTCCTTCAGGTTTTTGTTTGTCATCTGAAGTTCACTTACACTGAGAAGGTTCAAATTACCCACACTTGGGGCAGGAAGGGTGAAAGTATACAAAGTTAATCTGATGGTGTCATTGGAAGAAAATGTAGATTCACTCACCCCAGCTGTCAGTAATTTGTAACTTTCGAGACCGCAACGACCTTTGCAAAGCACCCCCTCTGACAGCCCTAAGTGAAACCTTCTGACAGAATTGGTGGCCATTAATTATATGTCAGTTGGTCAAGCCTTGTTTGAAGAACAGCAATGCGAAAGAAAACTATTGTCTGTAATGTATGTTGGATTTTCAAATTCTGGCCATATTTCTTCAATGGACTTGTTTGACTGGTGTCATTTGTAGTACACAACCTACACATTGTAGGGAAAGTTAAAAACCACCTAAAAGGGCATAAATCAGCCAAGAAACCTCGCGAGAAACAAAGAAACACCTGCCTGAAGCAAGGTACTGTACATAATTGTAGGTTATTTCTATTCATACTCCAAAATTATCTTTGTTAGGCCATTATTTGTATTGCCATTATTCCTATACAAATATCACAAATCCTGTTCCACTATTTCATAACCTGAGTACTACTGTGTGTACAGGGATGCTCATTTACGTGCTTGGTTCACATGTCATTTTTTCTAAAATTCTCAACTCATGGTAGCACTTCATTTTTAAGTTCAGAGCCACAAGTTTGTTTTGACTTGACTTAGATCCATGTCTCTAGAGAAGGAAATGGGCTGGAAATCTTTAACACTGTGCCATAAGTCAAGAGCAGCTGCTGCCCTTTTGTTCCTTTATTTATATTCCCCTGCTCCACAGTCCTTCTGTGCAGGTATGCATGCAATAGCTAGCAGGGGATTGCATCTCATTGTCGAAGTATCCTACAGTGTACAATCATGTACATGTACTGAGAATGGCCAAGCCATGGGACGAATGGAGAGATGTTAAGTAGAGATTCTGCTGGCTTTTTTCCAGGGGATTGTAGATTACTCCTTCACTAATGAACCAAGATTTCAGATTGGAAGAGACAGAGATCATGTGGTGACATGCCCATCACATTTTAATTAGACTGCGGGTAAAGGGTTACTGTACAGGTGTAAGTCTGTAGGTTCTTCCTTTTCAAGAATGTCTGACACAAAATACAAACATACAAACACCTTTAAGAGTGAAACATTTGTCTGCTAGAATTAAAAAACTGCATATTGTGCTTACTCTCATAGCTTGGTACAGCTTTGACATCCAGTTTCTCTTGTTATGTACGGACTTTTTAATAGGGCAATTTTTTCAATCGTGAAGACAGTGCTCCTGGACAATTTTCTCACTTGCAAGAAGAGGTTTTGGCCGGCGATACAGCATCTCTAGGTCTCATCCCTGAGACGAAGTTTCACCCACTTCATACAACATGGATTGCCATTTTACAGTTGTTCCTCTTTGTAAGTGTGTAATACAGAAACCAAAGAACTTATGGACACATGTACATGCAGTATATTCTATCCCTTTATCTGAAAGAAAATAGAAAACTACATGTACGATGTAGTTTATTATTACTATTATACTAGTTACAGTATTCTACTAGTATTGGTTGCTTTTGTGGATTTTATTCAAATTAACGAAGTTTTAATGTTGTTTACAAATAAAATTAGTATAGTATCATCCACTCAAATGAAAGCTATTGAAGGCAGGTCTTTCATTGTGGTGCTGTTTATTACGCTGTACAAGTTGGTCTTAACTTATAAGGTCTGTGGACGAAAGGTTATGGTGTGATCCGCTCAAAATGAAAGCTATTGAGCAGTTCTTTCATGTGGTTACTGTTTACTACGCTGTGCAAGGCGGTTCTTGCTTGGAGGTCCTGTTTATATGAAACGCCTACTGAGTGGACCATTTCAGACAAAAAGCGTGCCTGGCAGGCATTCAGATTGGTTTCCGCCTGCGAGCGCAGGAATGTTTCGGACAAAAGCTCCTGAACGAGATAAAATTTACATGGGTGTTGTTTACCATTGTTGTGGAAAGGTGGTTCATTTTATGACCATATCAAGTGAAAAGCTATGAAAGAGTACTTTGACGAGCTGAATAATTACAAGTATTAATCCCCTCTGACTGGGGGGGGGCTGACCATTTCAACCAAAAATACTAATCAATTCTCGATATTCATACACCTTTTTTTTCAAGAAATTCCCGAACCGACACGAAGGAGTAAATGAATGTTAATTCTGACCTGTAACCTGTCACGGTCACTGAGTTGATTATGCCGTTGATGAGGTAAGTGTTCTGGAAGTCCGAGGCTTCGGGCATCCTGGAAGAGGTCTTCTTCTATTGGGGGAACTTGAGAACTTTTTACTGTTAGGTGAAGAACACATAAAAAACGTAACAAGGTAAAGCTGCTAGTAATTATTTGGATACTCGAGGCTCGCAGTGCAAAAGAAGGCAAGGTGTGTTAGTATTTCCTATCACGTTCCATGCATTATATCACTTCCACTAGTGCCTTCCAACCCTCCCCAAACCCTCCCCCCCCCCCCCCAACTCCCCCAGACAAACTCCTGCGGAAATGCCCCTAAGACAAGTAAAATACCCTCAGGTAAGAGTAAAGCAAGACAGCCAAATGTCCTGCCCCTGGGCTGATGCCCCCTAGGGAATTTAGATGTCGACACTTAGCCAGGCTATTGGCCAAGTGTGGTGGGGGGCGCATACACTGTAGGCATTTGCAAGAATTGACTGATCAGTTTTATATGCAAGAGCTATTTTTTGGAATTTTTCTCAAAACAGTCCACCGAGTGCTATCCATAACTCGGTAAAAAATGGCGCCAAAACGTTTTCTACAGTTCTTTTAGAAAAACTACAATGAGAAAAAACACAGGGAAAGGGGCTCATTTATTTGTGAAATCAAATCCCTGTGTTTGCAACAGCTTGTGCAGATTCAGGGCTCCTACCAAGTAAGCAGAAGTACAGCCTTTTAGCAAGGGCTTTCTTAAATGTTCAGATGTTTGCTAGACATGTTTCACAACATGGCAGATAATATAACAAGGTATATACATGTACAATTGGTAGTTCTGCGCTCGGAGATCAGGGCCTTTGACCAGAAATAAAGACGTAATTAAACAGTTGACTTTGGTCATGATAGAAACCTTGCTAATTTTCAAATGTAAAGAAATTGATTATCCTTGTTTTCATACAAAGTAGTTTGAACTGTTCATTTATTACAAGGTTTCCACCCCAACTTTCGCTTCCCATGCAGTGGCTTGGTTTACCATGTCACAGGACTGCAAATGATCTATTTAAACAATAGTGTGTTTCTATTGGTTGATAGTTACCCAGCGGGTACCTTGTGGTGTTTTTGAATAAATATTTGCATGATGGTTAAGTGAAAGCTTCCAGGGCAAATATGCTAGTTGTAAGAACATCAAATTTTTTAAAGGGGCATTATCAGAACAATAGGTCCCGAGACATAAACACTATTGTCTTTATTGTTTCACACACTAAATATTTTCCAATTCCTGGTTGGTTTACAATTGAATCATGTTGGCATGATAGTGTTCGATCCGCAGAGAGACGGTGCAAGCCAAAGTGCCTCCACCAATTTTAGAAGA
Organism: Platygyra sinensis; assembly: GCA_019787425.1. Taxonomy (NCBI): domain Eukaryota; kingdom Metazoa; phylum Cnidaria; class Anthozoa; order Scleractinia; family Merulinidae; genus Platygyra; species Platygyra sinensis. Next base: position 17,404 of record JAHPZR010038656.1, on the reverse strand, counting down.
AACACCCAGATGATAGTACACGTCTCATAAAATGTTTATTCTTGTACATGTCTAAGCGGCTTAGACATGTAGAAGAATAAACATTTTATGAGACGAGTACTATCAACTGGGTGTTTGTTCTAAAATTGGTGGAGGCACTATGGCTTGCACCGCTGTCTCATCTGCGGAAGAACACTATCATGCCAACATGATTCAATTGTAAACCAACCAGGAATTGGAAAAAATTTAGTGTGTGAAACAATAAAGACAATAGTGTTTATGTCTCGGGACCTATTGTTCTGATAATGCCCCTTTAAAAAATTTGATGTTCTTAAAACTAGCATATTTGCCCTGGAAGCTTCACTTCTCATGCAAATATTTATTCAAAAACACCACAAGGTCCGCTGGTAACTATCAACCAATAGAAACACTATTGTTTAAATAGATCATTTGCAGTTCTGTGAAATGTAACCAAGCCACTGCATGGAAGCGAAAGTTGGGTTGACCTTGTAATAAAGAACAGTCAAACTACTTTGTATGAAAACAGGATAATAATTTTTTACATTTGAAAATTAGCAAGGTTTCTATCATGACAAAGTCAACTGTTTAATAAGCTTTATTTCTGTCAAAGGCCCTGATCTCCGAGCGCAGAACTACAATGTACATGTAAACCTTGTATAATTATCTGCCATGTTTGAAACATGTCTAGAAAACAATCTGAACATTTAAGAAAGCCCTTGCTAAAAGCTGTACTTCTGTTACTTGGTAGGAGCCAAATCTGCACAAGCTGTTGCAAACACAGGGATATTTCACAAATAAATGAGCCACTTTCCTTTGTTTTTCTCATTGTGTTTTTCTAAAAGAACTGTAGAAAACGTTTTGGCCATTTTTACCGAGTTATGGAAGCACTCGTGACTGTTTTGAGAAAATCCAAATAGCATCTTGCATATAAAACTGATCAGTCAATTCTTGCAATGCCTACAGTGTATTGCGCCCCCCAACCCACTTGGCAATAGCCTGGCAAGTGTCGACATCTAAATTCCCTAGGGGCATCAGCCCAGGGGCAGGACATTTGCTGTCTTGCTTTACTCTTCCTGAGGGTATTTTACTTTCTTAGTGTCATTTCCGCAGGAGTTTGTCTGGGGAGTTGGGGGGGGGGGGGAGGGTTGGGGAGGGTTGAAGGCACTAGTGGAATATGAATAATGCATGGAACGTGATAGAAATACTAACAAAACCTTGCCTTCTTGCACTGCGAGCCTCAGTATCCAAATAATTACTAGCAGCTTTAACTTGTTATTTTTTTTATGTGTTCTTCACCTAACAGTAAAAGTTCTCAAGTTCAATAGAAGAAGACCTCTTCCAGATGCCGAAGACCTCGGACTTCCAGAACACTTACCTCATCAACGGCATATCAACTCAGTGACCGTGACAGGTTACAGGTCAGAATTAAATTCATTTACTCCTTCGTTGGTTCGAATTTCTTGAAAAAAAAAGGTGTATAATATCGAGAAATTGATAGTATTTTTGGTTGAATGGTCAGCCATCAGAGGGGATTAATACTTGTAATTATTCAGCTCGTCAAAGTACTCTTTCATAGCTTTTCACTTGATATGGTCATAAAATGAACCACCTTTCCACAACAATGGTAAACAACACCCATGTAAATTTTATCTCGTTCAGGAGCTTTTGTCCGAAACATTCCTGGCGTCGCAGGCGGAAACCAATCTGAATGCCTGCCAGGCACGCTTTTTGTCTGAAATGGTCCACTCAGTAGGCGTTTCAATAAAACAGGACCTCCAAGCAAGAACCGCCTTGCACAGCGTAGTAAACAGTAACCACATGAAAGAACTGCTCAATAGCTTTCATTTTGAGCGGATCACACACTAACCTTTCGTCCACAGACCTTATAAGTTAAGACCAACTTGTACAGCGTAATAAACAGCACCACAATGAAAGACCTGCCTTCAATAGCTTTCATTTGAGTGGATGATACTATACTAATTTTATTTGTAAACAACATTAAAACTTCGTTAATTTGAATAAAATCCACAAAAGCAACCAATACTAGTAGAATACTGTAACTAGTATAATAGTAATAATAAACTACATCGTACATGTAGTTTTCTATTTTCTTTCAGATAAAGGGATAGAATATACTGCATGTACATGTGTCCATAAGTTCTTTGGTTTCTGTATTACACACTTACAAAGAGGAACAACTGTAAAATGGCAATCCATGTTGTATGAAGTGGGTGAAACTTCGTCTCAGGGATGAGACCTAGAGATGCTGTATCGCCGGCCAAAACCTCTTCTTGCAAGTGAGAAAATTGTCCAGGAGCACTGTCTTCACGATTGAAAAAATTGCCCTATTAAAAAGTCCGTACATAACAAGAGAAACTGGATGTCAAAGCTGTACCAAGCTATGAGAGTAAGCACAATATGCAGTTTTTTAATTCTAGCAGACAAATGTTTCACTCTTAAAGGTGTTTGTATGTTTGTATTTTGTGTCAGACATTCTTGAAAAGGAAGAACCTACAGACTTACACCTGTACAGTAACCCTTTACCCGCAGTCTAATTAAAATGTGATGGGCATGTCACCACATGATCTCTGTCTCTTCCAATCTGAAATCTTGGTTCATTAGTGAAGGAGTAATCTACAATCCCCTGGAAAAAAGCCAGCAGAATCTCTACTTAACATCTCTCCATTCGTCCCATGGCTTGGCCATTCTCAGTACATGTACATGATTGTACACTGTAGGATACTTCGACAATGAGATGCAATCCCCTGCTAGCTATTGCATGCATACCTGCACAGAAGGACTGTGGAGCAGGGGAATATAAATAAAGGAACAAAAGGGCAGCAGCTGCTCTTGACTTATGGCACAGTGTTAAAGATTTCCAGCCCATTTCCTTCTCTAGAGACATGGATCTAAGTCAAGTCAAAACAAACTTGTGGCTCTGAACTTAAAAATGAAGTGCTACCATGAGTTGAGAATTTTAGAAAAAATGACATGTGAACCAAGCACGTAAATGAGCATCCCTGTACACACAGTAGTACTCAGGTTATGAAATAGTGGAACAGGATTTGTGATATTTGTATAGGAATAATGGCAATACAAATAATGGCCTAACAAAGATAATTTTGGAGTATGAATAGAAATAACCTACAATTATGTACAGTACCTTGCTTCAGGCAGGTGTTTCTTTGTTTCTCGCGAGGTTTCTTGGCTGATTTATGCCCTTTTAGGTGGTTTTTAACTTTCCCTACAATGTGTAGGTTGTGTACTACAAATGACACCAGTCAAACAAGTCCATTGAAGAAATATGGCCAGAATTTGAAAATCCAACATACATTACAGACAATAGTTTTCTTTCGCATTGCTGTTCTTCAAACAAGGCTTGACCAACTGACATATAATTAATGGCCACCAATTCTGTCAGAAGGTTTCACTTAGGGCTGTCAGAGGGGGTGCTTTGCAAAGGTCGTTGCGGTCTCGAAAGTTACAAATTACTGACAGCTGGGGTGAGTGAATCTACATTTTCTTCCAATGACACCATCAGATTAACTTTGTATACTTTCACCCTTCCTGCCCCAAGTGTGGGTAATTTGAACCTTCTCAGTGTAAGTGAACTTCAGATGACAAACAAAAACCTGAAGGAAACTATTACCCAGGAAGCAAGCGCAGAATACCCTGCCACTCCATGACCACTCCATTTACATGTGTCAGTGCGCTTTGAAGAACGAGGTATATAACAATAGTTGCTATTCTTATTCAATGAGATGCAAATAAGTGGCGGGGTATTCTACAGTTAAGCTGAATATTGGACGTATAAAAAACATGGACTGGGGTCCATGGACCACCCCGTGGACCTGGTCCATGGACCACCCTGTGGACCACCCCTAATTTTAAACAGGAAATCGCCCCTGTTAATATGAGAATTTACCGGAGGTCAGGGTATGAACAAAAACACAGACTTGTATTTATTGCTTACGTCCTTGAGGGTTTGTCTCGTAATAGCGGGTTGCTAAATGGGATCGCACCCCATAAATGGGAAGACCACAAACTCGTTTTGAGATACAGAAGATCTAATGCATTTCTAACCCCAATATTTTCATCCCAGCTTGTAAATTTAATCGGAGGGCAAGAATATATTCAGTTTTCGTATTGAACAAAGCGCGACCTTGGAGGGGGTAGGTTGCCGGATAACATAACTCACTCCAGCTTCTTCGCGCTCCCTCATCCAAGATGGCAGAAAGTGATGGCAGTTGCCTTGAAACGATCCAAAGATCAGGTGAGTATTTATTGCTCGTACCCACAAAGTACGCCCGTATTGCAAGCTATGTACAGTCGCAAGACCTGGGGTGGTCCATGGACCCGGTCCACGGGGTGGTCCATGGACCAGGTCCATGGGGTGGTCCATGGACCCCGGTACATGTTTGGTATACTTCCGCCGATATTACATGTAGCTTACACGTATATAGAACTCAAAGCAGTCAAGCATTAAAACCGGCGACCTACAAACTCCACAGGAAAGAAGGAAACACGGAGCCGGAAACACACACCTGAAGTAACGTAGGTTTAGTTTTATTCATACAACTTCTCCCTTTTTAGGCTTAATAAGATGACCGTTTTTCCCGAACAAATCCTTATATTTCGACTGTTGTGTAACCTGAGTACATGTGTAGATAGGAACTCATTTCCGAGCTTGGTATGTTCACCTGAGCTGTAGAAACCCATTCAAATCTGAAGACAAAAAAGAGGGAAGAACTTCCAAACAGATACGACCGTTTTATGCAAAGATATCTTCGAAAAAAAGGGAACGCGAACGTAACACCATGCAATAAAAAACATGCACGAGGTAATGTGTGTGTAGTAAGTTATGTTCTACTTCTAATTCTTCTAAACATAGAAAATTCAACGACTTACCCCTTGTCCTTGCTCTCCACTTAGGCTGACCATTTCAGAGCTTGGATAATCCCTCACATTGCGAAATTTTGAAAGCTTCAAAGTGAAAATGCCGAAAAAAAAGAAATACTATTCACAAAAGCACATGACTTTCAGCGACACTTTCAGCGAAACTTGCAGCTTGACACACCCGGTTCACTCGATCCCTGTGGGTGACACCCGCTGAAAATGCACCATAGTACGCGGGCATTGCCCTTCCGTAGTATACTATAGTATATTACCCATAACGCAAAGCGCAAACAAATAGCCCAGACCCCCCAGATACCAAACGCCATATTGGATTAGTAACCGCGCAAACATCTTAGCGAGGCTCCAGTAGTCTAATATGGCCGAGCGAATTTATACTGGATAACCCTGAAGTCAAAATTAATTGCGAAAATTCGCAGTTCTTGAAGGGATTTCCCATTGGGCACATCTTTAGCTGTCGTTATGTAAAATGTTATAGGCTGATGGGTAAAAATCTGCGTTTTAATATCTGTAGTCAGTGTATTCAAGTCAATTTTGCGTGATTCTAATTTATAATCGTGTACTTTGGCCGGGTGATTTCATACTGGGCAACTAGTATGAAAAATAGATTTATTTAATGTGTAATATTTTAAGAAACTACAGTTTTTTTTTTGCAAACCCTTCGTGGCGCTTATTTCATAATCTTGAAAATTAAATGCACGCATTTTGATCGTTGGCTTTTTAACGGTTTTATAAGGTAATTATTTGATTCCATAGTATAATAATATGGCCGGGCGATTTTATTCCGGGCAACCCAAAGGGCAAATTGATTCCGAAAATCTGCCGTTCTTAAAAGAATTTCTCAGTGGGCACATCTTTAGCTGACGATATGTTAAATGTTATACGCTATTGGGTATAATTCTGCGTTTTAATATTGTAGTATGTAATCACGCCAATTTTGCGTGATTCCAGTTTCTAATCGTATACTTCGGCCGGGCGATTTCATGGCGGGTGACTGGTATGAAAAATAGATTTATTGAATGTGCAATATTTTAAGAAACTTTTGCTTTTTTGCAAACCCTTCGTGGCCCTTATCTTATAATCTTGAAAGTTGAATGTACGCATTTCGATTAGTGGCTTTTTAACGGTTTTATAAGGTAATTATTTGATTCCATAGTATAATATGGCCGGGCAATTTTATACCGGGCAACGCAAAGGGAATAATGATTCTGAAAATTTACCGTTCATCTCTTGAAAGAATTTCTCAGTGGGCACATCTTAAGCTGACGACACGTGAAATGTTATGCGCTATTAGTTAGAAATCTGCGTTGAACTCTGTAGTATGTAGTCACGCCAATTTTGCGTGATTCCTATTTAATCGTATACTTTGGCCGGGCGATTTCATACCGGGTAACTAGTATGAAAAATAGATTTATTGAATATGCAATATTTTAAGAAACTTTAGTTTTTCATTTCTGCAAACCCTTCGTGGCCCTTAACTTATAATCTTGAATGTTGAATGCACGCATTTTGATCATCAGCTTTTTACGGTTTCATAAGGTAATTATTTGATTTCATGGTATAATATGGCCGGGCGATTTTATACCGGGCAACCCAAAGGGCAAATTGATTCCGAAAATCTGCCGTTCTTAAAAGAATTTCTCAGTGGGCACATCTTTAGCTGACGATATGTTAAATGTTATACGCTATTGGGTATAAATCTGCGTTTTAATACTGTAGTATGTAATCACGCCAATTTTGCGTGATTCCAGTTTCTAATCGTGTACTTCGGCCGGGCGATTTCATGGCGGGTGACTGGTATGAAAAATAGATTTATTGAATGTGCAATATTTTAAGAAACTTTCGCTTTTTTTGCAAACCCTTCGTGGCCCTTATCTTACAATCTTGAAAGTTGAATGCACGCATTTCGATTAGTGGATTTTAAAGGTTTCATAAGGTAATTATTTGATTCCATAGTATAATATGGCCGGGCAATTTTATACCGGGCAACCCAAAGGGAATAACGATTCTGACAATTTGCCGTTAATCTCTTGAAAAAATTTCTCAGTGGACACATCTTTAGCTGACGATACGTGAAATGTTATGCGCTGTTAGGTAGAAATCTGCGTTTAACTCTGTAGTATGAAGTCACGCCAATTTTGCGTGATTCCAATTTCTAATCGTATACTTCGGCCGGGCGATTTCATACCGGGTCACTAGTATGAAAAATAGATTTATTGAATATGCAATATTTTAAGAAACTTTAGTTTTTTTTTTGCAAACCCTTCGTGGCCCTTATCTTATAATCTTGAATGTTGAATGCACGCATTTTGATCATCAGCTTTTTACGGTTTCATAAGGTAATTATTTGATTCCATAGTATAATATGGCCGGGCGATTTTATACTGGGCAACCCAAAGGGCAAATTGATTCCGAAAATCTGCCGTTCTTAAAAGAATTTCTCAGTGGGCACATCTTTAGCTGACGATATGTTAAATGTTATACGCTATTGGGTATAAATCTGCGTTTTAATACTGTAGTATGTAATCACGCCAATTTTGCGTGATTCCAGTTTCTAATCGTGTACTTCGGCCGGGCGATTTCATGGCGGGTGACTGGTATGAAAAATAGATTTATTGAATGTGCAATATTTTAAGAAACTTTCGCTTTTTTTGCAAACCCTTCGTGGCCCTTATCTTACAATCTTGAAAGTTGAATGCACGCATTTCGATTAGTGGATTTTAAAGGTTTCATAAGGTAATTATTTGATTCCATAGTATAATATGGCCGGGCAATTTTATACCGGGCAACCCAAAGGGAATAACGATTCTGACAATTTGCCGTTAATCTCTTGAAAAAATTTCTCAGTGGACACATCTTTAGCTGACGATACGTGAAATGTTATGCGCTGTTAGGTAGAAATCTGCGTTTAACTCTGTAGTATGAAGTCACGCCAATTTTGCGTGATTCCAATTTCTAATCGTATACTTCGGCCGGGCGATTTCATACCGGGTCACTAGTATGAAAAATAGATTTATTGAATATGCAATATTTTAAGAAACTTTAGTTTTTTTTTTTGCAAACCCTTCGTGGCCCTTATCTTATAATCTTGAATGTTGAATGCACGCATTTTGATCATCAGCTTTTTACGGTTTCATAAGGTAATTATTTGATTCCATAGTATAATATGGCCGGGCGATTTTATACTGGGCAACCCAAAGGGCAAATTGATTCCGAAAATCTGCCGTTCTTAAAAGAATTTCTCAGTGGGCACATCTTTAGCTGACGATATGTTAAATGCTATACGCTATTGGGTATAAATCTGCGTTTTAATACTGTAGTATGTAATCACGCCAATTTTGCGTGATTCCAGTTTCTAATCGTGTACTTCGGCCGGGCGATTTCATGGCGGGTGACTGGTATGAAAAATAGATTTATTGAATGTGCAATATTTTAAGAAACTTCGATTAGTGGCTTTTTAACGGTTTCATGAGGTAATTATTTCATTCCATAGTATAATATGGCCGGGCAATTTTATACCGGGAAACCCAAAGGGAATAATGATTCTGAAAATTTGCCGTTAATCTCTTGAAAAAATTTCTCAGTGGACACATCTTTAGCTGACGATACGTGAAATGTTATGCGCTGGTAGGTAGAAATCTGCGTTTAACTCTGTAGTATGTAGTCACGCCAATTTTGTGTGATTCCAGTTTCTAATCGTATACTTCGGCCGGGCGATTTCATACCGGGTGACTGGTATGAAAAACAGATTTATTGAATGTGCAATATTTTAAGAAACTTTTGTTTTTTTTGCAAACCCTTCGTGGCCCTTACCTTATAATCTTGAAAGTTGAATGCACCCATTACGATTAGTGGCTTTTTAACGGTTTCATAAGGTAATTATTTGATTCCATAGTATAATATGGCGGTGCGATTTTCTACCGGGCAACCCAAAGGGAATATTGATTCTTAAAGTTTGCATATGGCCGGGCAATTTTATACCGGGCAACCCAAAGGGAATATCTGATTCCGAAAATCTGCCGTCAATTTCTTGAAAGAAATTCTCAGCGGGCACATCTTCAGTTCACGATACGTGAAATGTTATGCGATATTGGGTTGAAATCTGCGTTTTAATATCTGTAGTATGTAATCACGCCAATTTTGCGTGATTCCAATTTCTAATCGTATACTTCGGCCGGGCGATTTCATATCGGGCGACTAGTATGAAAAATAGATTTATTGAATGTGCAATATCTAGTTAAGGAACTTTTGTTATTTTGCAACCCCTTCGTGGCCCTTATTTTATAATCTTGAAAGTTGAATGCACGCATTTCGATCAGTGGCTTTTTAACGGTTTTATAATACAAGGTAATTACTTGATTCCATAGTATAATATGGCGGTGCGATTTTCTACCGGGCAACCCAAAGGGAATATTGATTCTTAAAATTTGCCGTTCTCAAAGGAATTTGTCAGTGGGTACAGCCTTAGCTGACGATATGTGAAATGCTATGCGCTATTGGGTAGAAATCTGCGTTTTAATATCTGTAATATGTCATCACGCCAGTGAAATGTAATTGCTTGACCGTGAAGATAGTGTAATACGACTAGGCGATTGTATACCGGGCAACCCAGAGGGAATGTCGATGCTCTCAACTTGTTGTGCTTGATAGAATTTCCCAGTGGGCAAATCTTTAGCTCACGAAATGCAATTACAATGCACTATAGTGCAGAAACTGTGTTTGATTGAAGGGCGTGAAAACAGCACGCACAACACAAAATTGCGTGATATTCTATTATTCTACATAGACACCCGACAAGCTACTGACGGCTTTTTGTGGAATGGAAGCATGTCTTGCTTAGAAACTAATGGGCATTTCCTGTACTGGTATTTAATTATTTTCAACGTGGTAGATAGATTAGACTGTTTCTTTTAGGGAAAAGTGGAAGAAAGATCTGTGCCCGGAAATTGCTGAATATATCATTACCTTTAAAAATAAAGGGCATTTTGTGCGTATATGGTAGCCATTTTTTGCTAGAGTTGTCTCTTAGTTTTAGACATCTGCAATTGGGTATCTATTTTTGTGTCAAATTTGAAATCGCGTAAGTGGAATTACAGACTTCAATCTCTACATTTTATTTTCAGTTGTAGCCTCCTAATGGCGCCCAATTTCAATGACGAGTTGTTAAATTCCCGGCCTTATCCTGATCATGACCTTTTAAATAGAGCTGGTTTCAGCGTCAATTTCTATAAATGTACTTAACGGACTCCACCATTTGCAACCAATGTGTGAATCAGTCAACTGTTTCTCTCTTTGCAGTTGTATCAGTTCATAAATTTGGATTGGCTCGGATGAAAAGTGGCAAGTGGGATGATGGTTCCTATTAGGTCTCACTTTAGACACCCGACCAGTCTACGTACCCGTACGTCCCGTACGCGTGTTGCATCCAAGGCTCAACAATTTGATTACCTTGTTGTGAAATCACTTTAATTTGGATGCACTTCAGTGAAATGTTTTATGCATTTCTAATGTAATAAATTCCCACTGTCGGTGATATGTGATATAGTTTACAGTTTCCTCCTTTTGCATTCTATCAGCTTATAACTTTAAGGCGGGGGTACACATGAATTTAAATGAAATTTTGGTAAGTTTAAAGAGAGGTTGAAAGGGAAAAAAGGGTTATGGAACACCATCAGACAGTTGCTCGACCGCACAATGGCACTCCCAGTTGTTGGGAAACTGTTCGGAGTGTATCTACCAATTTTTAACTTCAAACTCTAATTTTAAAACAACACCAAATCTTCAAAATTTCCTATTTCCATAAATTTTACTTATCCTTTGAGAAAAAACTATTTATCTCCAAATATACCTAAAAATCACCACAAAATTTACAAAATGACCCAAAACATAGATATGTGAACTGAATGAGCATAGAGATTCTTGATTGCTTGAAACGCAAACGAGATATTTGCATTAACATGTTAAAACATAATACCCAGCCAAAATACGGCTTTCATGTGGATGCCCTCCTTAAGTGGTTGGGATTGGAATTTCAGCTTTAAGCGCTTATATTTCAAAAACTATACGGTAAAATTTTTTCTTATTATGGAAATTTGATAAGCGGGATAAGATGCAACTTTTGGCAAAGTTTAAAAAAATTCTGTACATGGGGCTCAGAGCCACCTTAAATTTTCGAAAATTTAAGGTGGCTCTGAACCCCATGTACAGAACTTTTTTAAACTTTGCCAAAAGTTGCATCTTATCCTGCTTATTGAAATTCTGTAATAAGAAAAAATTTCACTGTGCCGTTTTTGAAATATAAGCGCTTAAAGCTGAAATTAAGGGTGTTTTTAGCAGGTCATAGTGTTGCTATGGTAACCTATTGTGTCACGAAAATAATACCAACGTGTTCACCAATGATTGGGCAGTTTTTTGATATCATGATTGTAGTATCAATTGATAAAGTGTGGTTATAATGACACATCAAAATCTTGGAATGTGCTGGAAACTGTTTTGGGCCACCTTAAAACATTAATTATCAAAACTCAGTTCAGTCGACCCATGTGCGTGTTACACCAAATAGGTTACAATTTGGCCCATCTGCTTTGAAATCATAATATTTGGGTACTCCTCGCTGGGGTCACATTCCCACCATAGTCCACGGTCGGTTTTTGCCTTTTGCATGCGTATCATTTTAACGTTTGGATTGCTCAGGGGAATGTAGACAGGGGCACCCAACGACAATTTTCGGAAATATATCTGTTCGGAAGACGATTTGAGATCTAGAATTTTCGGAACATTTTTTGTAAAATTTCTTGCTTGCCTGCTTCTGCTAAGATTTTCGAACATCTAAAATATGGTATAATTGCCTATTTTTAACGGATTTTTACCCTAAAAAGGTCACCTAAAATTTTCGGGAGTCTTTTCTGTGGCTGAAATTTTCGAAAAGGTAAGTTTTGATCCCTATAATTTTCGGATCACTAGACTTTCAGCTAGGAAATCCGAACAGATGAAAAATTTTTAGGGATAAAAATATGCCTATATCTACCGTTTAAATACCAAAATACTTTCAACAATGCTATGTTTTAGTGGTTTTGAACTATATTCTCGTTGGGTGCCCCTGTGTAGACTATTATTTAAACGCGCTTATGGAAATCCCATTCTCGGTATTGTATCGAATATACTCCTTCATTTCAATCCGTTGCCCGTTCAAGTGTTTGTATTTTGAATCGGTACAAATAAACTTGTAGACCTTATTGTGTGATCTTTTCAACATTGTAGAGATTTACTGCAAAATCACTGCATGTTGGAAGAGTCGGAGGGGGATGATGGGCCCTATTGGGATTCATTGAACACACACTCGACCCGTGCACATGTTATGCTAACTAATTAGTCCATCATTTGGCTTCTATGTTCTAAAACCATTGTGAAATGCCATCTTCCAAATTGTCACTTTCGGTAAGGTATGAAATAGTCTGCTGCTGCTTCCGGTTTCATCCTTTTGCAGTTCTTTCAACAACAACAGCAACAACTAGCTTTATTTGTATGATCAGAAATGCATATTAAAGCTTTTGCAAAGTAAAACAAAAACTGATTACCGTGAACATAACGTTGATTGGTTCGGATGAAACGTGAAAGTGGGATGATGGCCCCCAAATGGGACTCGATTATGGAAACCCTATTCAGTCGACACATATGCGGAATATGCCAAATTACCACAATTTGGCAATTTGCTTGAATACATTTGTAATTTCGAATTCGGTTCCTTTCGGGCAGTGAAGAGGATGACAAGGATGGACAGGCGGGCCTAAATGGAAGACCTGGCAAGTCAAGCAGAAGAGACCGCTAACAGGGAGAACAAGCCCCAAGCAACTGCAACAACTGGAGAGGTGTCACCCTTCTGTCTGTTCGCAGCAAGATCCTAGCCAAACTCATCATTGGGGGGATCTCTAATGCAGTGGACCAGCGACTCAGACAAGAGCAAGTAGGTTTTCGAAAAGGACAAGGATGCACGGACCAGATCTTCACTCTGCGCAACATCATCGAACAGTGCGCTGAATGGCAAAGGCAGTTGCAATTGGACATCAACTACGTGGGTTTTAAGAAGGCTTTCGACAGCAACCACCGAGAAAGTCTATGGCGCATACTCAGGGCATATGGAATTCCAGAACAGATCGTCTTTGTCATCAAGAGCGTCCACAACAGCTTCTAGAGCAGATTAGAAACAGCGAATCCAGCTTTGGTATGAAGACCTGTGTTAGACAAGGATGTCGTCGTTTCTCTTGAACCTGACGATTAAATGGGTGATGCGGCAAACAACATCGCATTCACCGACCACGGGGCTTCAGATGTACCATGTTCTCAACCCTTGAAGATCTGGATTTGGCCGATGACCTGGCGTTGATCTCACATACTCATCAGCGTAGGCAAGACAAGACCAACCATCTCACCATTTTTGCACAACAAATATGCCTGCAGATCAGTCAGAAGAAGACAGAAGTGATGATGCTGAATGTCCCACACCCCTCGCAGGTCAAAGTGAATGGAGAAGATCTTCTACCAACCGTAGAATTCACCTATCACCTACCTCCGTAGCACTGTCAGGCATGACGTCGGCAGACAGTGACACACCAGGAATCGCCTCAACAAGGCCAGGAACCCCTTCAGAATGCCAAACGTGTGGAGGTCATCCCAGCACAACACCAAGACTAAGCAGAGACTGTACCAGAGCTGCGTATTTTCCACCCTACTGTGACGGTTCAGAATGCTGGAGGATAACTGAAGGCGACTTCAACAAACTGTCCACCTTCCACGCCAAGAACCGTAGAAGAATCCTGCGAATATCCTGGCCCGAGACCATCTCCAACCAACATCTCGCCCGCTGCAACCGAGACAGCATGTGCACCATCATAATGCAAAGGTGATGGAGATGGATCGGACATGTGATGAGAAGATAGCCAGGCAACATCCCCCGCACAGCCCTTCACTGGACACCAGAAGGGAAGCGGAAACGATGGCGACCCAAGAACACCTGGCGTCGAACTGTGGAAAGGAAACTCAAGACCCTCCATCATACCTGGGGACCATTCAGAAGCTGGCCCAGCCAGAACAGACAGGAGTGGGGTACCTTAGTTGCTGCCGTACATGCTGGCCGGCATAACGGGCACGAGTGAGTGAAACGTTCGCACTGTTTGTGCCATATGAAACAGTCCACTGTTTTTTGCCCTTTGCAGTGCTATCAGTTTCGAAACTTTGATTGATTCGGATGAAATGTGAAAGTAGTATGATGGGCCTGATTTATCGAAATCCTATTCAGTCAACCCTTAAGCGTGTTGTGCGAAGTAGTCCAAAATATAGTTTCTTTGCTCTTACATCATTGTAATTTGGATGCACTTCTGTTAAATATTGGATTCCATGTCTAGTATATGTTGTATTTCTACTGTCGATGTTGTGACATAGTGTACTGCTGTTTCTTGCAGTTATATCAAGTTCAGATTGGTTCGGCGAATAAAATGTAGATATTGTTAGAATTGTCTTGAAGAAAACCCATTTGCGATTTTGTTTCACTGATGCTCTCTCATTTCAATCCGTTGCGAGTCCCAATTTTGAATCAGTTCAGAGGAACTGGTAGATCCTTTTGGGTGAACTATTTCACTATTTTGGTGATCTACAGCAAACTCACTGCATTTTTTGTTTGGTTGGAGTAAAACTAAACAAAAAAGCGGTTGCATTTGGACGTTAATCGAACCCTCTTAGGAAATTCTATCTTGAGTTTGTGTCAAATACTCCATCTCTTCAGTTCGCATGTTGTATCGGTGATTCGGTTCAGGTGAGCTGGTGGAGTTTCTGTTTGTTTGAACTGGGCCACCATTCGTAATTTCAGGGGCTGCAACGCTGGCTCGCAGAAGCGAAGTGTGACCTTGTGGACCTTTTTCGCGGCTAAATTCTAACTTCTGAATTCTCGTACTACTTTAAGGTAAAGTAGGAAAGCCGAAGTGACCAAACTGGCTACAACTCTAGGCTCACCTGACAAGCATAAAATGTAATGTGTCGATAATGTGAATTCTTTACTTTCCTTAAATAAGCTTATTGAAAGTTTTGTTCTCTAGAACGCCATTTGCTCAGTTATTATTATTTCACAATCAACCAAGCATTAAAGCGGGGATACACATGAATAGGAGTGAAATTTGAAGTAATATTAAAAGGGAATTGTTAGGATTAAAATGGGCTGGAAACACTACCAGACAGTCGACTCTCCTCCCCCAAAAGAGAGGCCCAGGTTAGCGGGGACTGCATGTTTGGTGTCCATCTACTACTTGATTCTTCCAAATCCATCAAATCTTCAACATTTCATATTTCCCTCTATTTGACCTATCCTTTCAGAAATAAGCCCTTTTTCCCAAAATGCTCCAAAATCACCCAAAATTTACACAAAACCGCCGAACAGTGGTCAATGAAATAAGCATAGGGATTTGGCGTTCTTGAAATGGAAGGGATTACCGGAAGGGATCTTAACCAAAGAACAAGAATCATTTATTCAATTCCCTCTCACGTTTTATTTAAATGACAGATTTCTCTACGCTTTCTTTTACATCAACTGGTGAAGTGATCAATATATTTCACAACAGCCTATAAATGGTTTTGATCACCTATTATTCATAGCATGAAAGAGCTTGAATGACCCCCAGAAAGCGAGAATAATGCGTTATTATCTGATTTATCACCGCACAAGACGTTTTGCGGTGTAAAGCATTCCATGGAGTCATAAATGGAAAACGACCTCAATTACTAAAGTGAAAAAGCGCTATCACTTTCCATTGAGACTGGAGTGAACCCTGTTCCCTGAGAAGCATCAATGCTTACCATACTACAAGAAGCAATGTCCATTTATGTGAAGTCGTTGTTGCAGTTGTAGACTCGCAAGGTAAGATAATTCAGTTCAGTATCACTTGCCCTGGAGCCCTGCGCTTACTTTCAGGTTAACAATATAATGTCATTCTTTGAAACAGTTGAGAACATTTGCCAATAATACCAAAGATTTAAAGACTTGTCATTTGTGGAAAAACTTGATTGACTAGACAATGCCCAAGCACTGTGTTATATTGTGTTTCAAAAGGGTTAATAATTAATAGACTGTTATGAAGCAACTATAATTAAGTGTCTAATGTATTTAGCACTGTTGTGCTAATTGGGACACTGTAAATAAATAAACACTCGCTGTCATTGTCACTATCATCACTATCACTGTCATTATCACTATCATTATCACTAACACTTCATTATCATTATCACTAACACTATAACTATCATATCACTTCACTATCACTATCACTATCTTATTATATGGCTAGCTCCGTGAGCGGGCAAGATGAACCAAATCGCGCGCTGTGATTGGCTACCCGAGCGGGCAAGATGGAGCCATCTTGCCCGCTCGGGACTACCCGCTGCATCCCGAAAGCAAAATTTCACCAAAAGCCATAAAATAAATCCTTTATTGACCAAGTTTGTTCGGTCAAGATGGCTGGATATGGCCTCGTTCTTTTTTTTTTTTGCGAGTTTATGGACCTCGACTTCGTCTCGGTCAATAAACACGCAAAAAAAGAACTGGCCAATATCCAGCCATCTTGACCGAACAAACTTGGTCCAATAGTACTTGTTATAAGATATTGTCATTATATTTTCAAGTTCAAGTTCAAGTTCAAGTTATGACGGATATTTTGCTTGCTTTTTTCTAGCGGGCCATGCACTTCCGAAACGGCTCTCGAGACAAATTTCACGAGCAACGAAAACCTTGCATACTGCTTTGGAAGACCTCAACAAAGTTGATTGCAGTGCTCATTGGCCATTGCATCGCTCCCTGCAGGTGGACGAGGTGAAGAATCCTGAAGCAGACCTGGCTGCGTACTTAGGGGATCTCCATCGCTTGTCCGATCTTAGTTGAAAGAAAATCAGCTGACCTGTACAATCTGTTAGATCGAGCCAAGAAAGAAATCACGCTGCTCCAGGCTGACATGAACAATGTCATCGATCACTTCAGCGAGCAGCACGCGATTTTTCCCAATTCACTGGCATACGCCACGTCAGACGGCACTTCAGCGGAAGCTAAAATGGAGAGTTGTATATATCAGAGACGGAGGAGGATAACGAGACATTCCTTTGCCTCCCAGAGCAAGACTGCTACACTGAGAGTGAATATGAAACTGAAGCAAACACAAAAGTGATAGCGCTTTTTCACTTTAGTAATTGAGGTCGTTTTCCATTTATGACTCCATGGAATGCTTTACACCGCAAACCGTCTTGTGCGGTGATAAATCAGATAATAACGCATTATTCTCGCTTTCTGGGGGCCATTCAAGCTCTT
Source organism: Platygyra sinensis (assembly GCA_019787425.1). Taxonomy (NCBI): domain Eukaryota; kingdom Metazoa; phylum Cnidaria; class Anthozoa; order Scleractinia; family Merulinidae; genus Platygyra; species Platygyra sinensis. The sequence continues at coordinate 150 of JAHPZR010038656.1, read as the reverse complement.
TCATGCTATGAATAATAGGTGATCAAACCATTTATAGGCTGTTGTGAAATATATTGATCACTTCACCAGTTGATGTAAAAGAAAGCGTAGAGAAATCTGTCATTTAAATAAAACGTGAGAGGGAATTGAATAAATGATTCTTGTTCTTTG
>JAHPZR010038655.1:0-17978 GCA_019787425.1 Platygyra sinensis | reverse complement strand
TGTGTGTCAAAATGACAGGTACTACCATGCAAGTTGTCGCCTCGATGCAACGATCGCTTACATAATTGCTGACACTTGTGCTGGCGTTTGTTGATTCATCATTATTTGGGTCCTTTGGCTGCTTGTTCCCTGTTTGATTCCTTTGGCAGGTAGTTTGGCTGGTTTGGAGACATGCAAAAGGTTGGATGCAGCTTGCCGCACTCCTCGCAGGTAAGTCTGGACTAGCAGCTTATGGAGAGGTGTCCTGGCTTCAAGCAGCCAAAACAGAGACCCTTTATCTTTATGAACTCGACTCTATCTTCTACCTTTTTCTTCTTAAATTCTTGACAGCTTCCAAAAGCGTGGTTCTTCTCGCAAAAGGGGCATTTGGTAACTGTGCGCTGTGGGCGTAGCTGACTTGAGGGTTCTTCCTGGGAGATGCCAATAGCGAAGCTGTCTACCCTGGATTCTTTGTTTCGCCCTCTTGGCCTGTTGTCTCTTGTGTTGTAGTCGGGATGCCCTTTTCTTTCTCTTTTTAAAGCGTCCGGCGAGAAGACCGGGTCGTTGGCAAGTTCAGATTCACCTTTCACGAAACGAACAAGGTCGCTGAAAGTTACTGTATTCGTGGCTGATTTTGTTCGAGTTTCGTAGGCATGACGACACCACTTGACTCCGGAATACGACGGGAGTTTGGTGCTGACTTGGATTAAATTTTGATTTGAGTCTAGTTCACTTATGGATCCTACGATCTTCACGGCTTCTTGGCAACAGAGTAAAAAATCCAAAAACGCTTGTAGTCCGGCGCTATCTCCGTCTCTTATCTGCGGCCAATTACGGAGGCGTGACTTATAAGCCTCAGCCACGTGGATCAGATTGCCAAATTGCTGATCCAAGAGTTTCCGTGCTTCTGTGTATGCGTGTTCCGAATTTACTGCTAGGAATCCCTTAACGACTTCATTAGCCTTGCCATCGGTGTACTTGTTTAGAAAAAACAGGCGATCCTTATTCGACGGCACGTTTTCTGAGATGATTGAGTCAAAGGCTGTGATAAACACGGGGTAATCGAAGGCATTTCCGGAAAAGACTGGGGGCTCTTTAGTTGGCAAGTTGATTCTCTTCTGTTGATTGATAAGGAGCGAACTAAGCTCAGTTTGTTTGGCTTGCAGGCTAATCAGTTCATTTAGAGGTGATCCGTGCCATGAATTGTTTGTGTTTTGTTCTTGCGTGATCGGAGTTTGATTTCTCGGTCGAGTGTCAATTTGGTCGCTTTCTTTCTTAATGGCTGGATTCTCGTCTCCTTGGTTTTCCTGTGGTGAATCTTGCGGTAATTTTGGAATAAATGGCGATACCGTGGGATCGAGTTTAATTGACAGATTTTGTTTTATTTCCGCTATCTTCTCTTGCTCAAGTGTTTCCTTAATTGCCTTCTCTTCTGCCTCAGCAATAGCGATGTCTTTCATCATCTGAATTCTTCGAATTTCGTTGTCAGGCTCTAGAAAGGTCATTTCTGCCTTCAATCTTGCGGTTCTTGCGGCTGCTTCCAATCTGATTGAGCGGCTTGAGCCTTTGCCAGAGGCAAGACTTGATTTTGACCTGAAAGAGTAGCCCGATTTCATTGATCCACAGCGAGATTTCGACCTTGATTTTATCTCGAAGGCACGAATTCGATCAACGAGTTTCGCTCTTATCTCAAAACATTCCCTGTCGTGATTGTCGAACCACTGCCAAGATTTTTCTCTCTCTTTCTCGTTATCGATCAACTCGTCAAAGGACCTTTGTGCTTCATTTAATTCTTCCTTTAGCTTATCTAAGCAATCTCTTTCGGCTTCAAGAGTTTGTTTGTTCGCGTTGTCATCCAGTAATTGACGGACCTTCGCAATCTGTTTTGAAAGGGCCGAATACGTGGTATTGCGCGCTTTACCGCGAATTTCGGAAAAGTAGGCCTGTCCCTTTTCGGTGCATTTTCTTTCACGGTTTTCTGATTGTTTTTCTGGGTCAGACCCTTCCGGATTCCTGCTTGGGATGTGATCAGCGCTAAGCGAATCGTCCTCTTGATTCGAGTTTTCTTCTGTTTGTCCTAGATCTGGTTCCTTATTTTCTTCTTGTGAGCTGGCCATGTCAAAACTTAGAGACTTGGTCAGGCGACGACAACGGTGTTATTTTACTGTAGCGTTCGGACCCCAAAACCTTACGACGACTAGCTTGTTAGGGATACGACACCAAACGAGGATATATTTTACGGACTGAACACTCAAATCACATCGATTTATTCGACCAAAGATTCCAGGTCATATCGTAAACTGAAACAAGACATAAGAGGAAAAACGAAGCTAGTTACATACGAAGCTAACATATAACATTTCGATAATTCCACTGATATTTTATGCGAAATAAGACAAAAACAAAATCGAAACGAAATGAAGACGATATAGAAATCTAACTATGAATAATACAACAATCAAGGAAAATCAGGGCGAATCACAAAGCTAGAGCTTATAAAGGCGAATTACTACTCGAGTCACATGGTAAACTAACGAAACTAATTAGGGCGGTACAGAACTCTTAGCAAGACCAGAAAAAACTAACAAGAAAATTAAAGACTTACATAACAGTCCCGCTTGTCAGTACTTGACCAAAGATGACTTCAAAGGTAAAGGCAAGTAATTCTACTAACATCTGACTTATTGCTTGCCCGACCGTAAACCAACTGACTTAAAACTGCGGTTACCGGGACTTGTAAGAGAGCACGTTGCTAATGGAAAGGTAGGTAACTTAATATTTGTGGCTTACGTAAACGAATCAAAATAAGTCTCTAATCAATGTTCAGGATGAGGCGTGTCATCCGTTACACTGACGCTTTTGAAAAGCATATGAGAAATGAAAAACCAATCAAGCCGAGAAGCCTGCGTGTTACTACTATTTGACCACGTGAAAGAAATTCCATGCCGGTTCAATTTCCGATAGACATCAACAAGAGAAAAATCAGTTTTCAAAGCAGCCAAACAAGTCTTATCCGATGAATGAAAATATTTAGAGTGAAATTTATCAATTGCACAATCAACACAATTAAAATCACCAGCGATTACAAAATCGCCTTGAGAACGAAAATGATGATCGAGCTGCTCAAAGAAGGTTTTGTGATCGGAAACTCCATTAGGAGGATAAATTTTAATTACGTTAAGTTTGAAAGAATTAAATTGAAATAGAAGACTTAAAACGCGACCATCCGAATCAGAAACAAAGCATTGAAGAAAGCCCGAAAAATTCGGAGAAAGAAAAAACAGCTACACCAGCCGACTTTCCAACCCCAAAGGACCAAAAAACATTTTCCACGCCAGGCACGCTCTACAGATTTGGCCTGTTTTTTTACAGGAAATGTGATTTTCCTGTAAAAGGAAAATATTGTAAGATAAAAACTCAAGTTCACGGCAAAGTAAATTCACTTTAGAAGGCGAGCCAAGCCCACCAACGTTTAAATTCAATATCTTAAGTCAAATTCCAAGTCATTCTTTTCCAAAAAAAATAAAAAAGAAAATTCAGCGCCTTCGCCAACCATCATCTGAATAGGGTGAGTGATCACGATAGCAAGTGTCTCTATCTATCTGGGTAATAGAACCGGTCGTCACGATCATGATACCAGTCATAGTCACGCGAATGGCGATGCCGCAAACGCCATCACGATCACGATCTCGCTCCCTGCCAGGATTTCTATCATCTTCACGTCTTCTATCGTCTTCTTCCTCTCTTGCTCGGCGTTTAGCCCGCTCCTCGCGTTCTCTCTCTCTTCTGTCATCCTCCTTCCGTCTGTCTTCACGCTCCTTCTTGCGTTGCTTCTCCTGCTCACGCTGCTCCTTTTCCTTCTCTTTTTCCCTCTGTTTCTGTTTCTCTTTCTCCTTTTCTTTCTCTTTTTCTTTGTGCTGTTGACGCTCTTTCTCACACTGCTCATGATGTTTCTCCTTTTCCTTGGCCGCTGCTTCCGCCATGACACGCATGGCCTCGCATTGCTCGGGGGTACGCTCAGGTAGCGGAGACTTGGCGGCCTCGGCGTAGGAAGACTGGACATTAGCACTAAACATAACGAAAGGACACTGCGACAAGGGGTGAGACCAGCGAAGGCAAACACCACACAGAACAGATTCTTCACAATCCATCGCACGATGATCAGGTGTATCACAGTTGTAACATCTGGGTTCTTTGCAGTTCCCCTGAAAATGGCCAAGACCACCACAACGACGGCACGATCTCGGTTGCAAAGAATACTTGATCGACAATTTTTCACCAGCCATGTGTATCGTGCAAGGAATGTCTTGTGTAATTCACATTCGAGCGGTTCTCACACCATTCTGCACACCCGTAGCGGGTGCAACATCTCTGCAAAAAGAAAGCACCTTTCGAAAACAAGATAAACGGCCAATAATTACAGTGTTGGGCATCTCATCCGGCGACTCAAAAATTTTAAGAATATCGGTACAAGAGTCTGCGTCGCCCAAAAAAACAATTGTGTTCTTAATCTTCAAAGTGACCCTTCGAAATAACCTGGTCTTTCTCACGTTGCTCTGAGAAACTAATCACCCACGAACGGTTGGAAATACTGCGCTGAATAGAAACAATTGTGCTGGTATCGACACCGGCACGCTCAAAGCCATCCATAATATCTTCGCCCGTGATATCCTCATTGATAGTAAAAGTCAGACAAATTTTTCCGGAGCTTCGCCGCCCAACCTCCACATTCCACGTGTTCTCACAGCGAACAAGACAAACACTGCTCACAGAAATAACCTCACGCAATTTCTCAGGAATCTGTTCTTCACTTTCTGAGCTACTCTCAGGGGTAAACAAAACAGGCGTCGCGTTTTCACTAGGCAGAATTTGAGAAGGCGTACCTGATGCGTCGTCCACCGAATCACCCCAGTCCTGCCCATCGTGCATCTCCACAGACTCCACGGTTTCACCAGTAACAATATTATTTTCACTCATAATTGCAAACGCAAAATAGCAGATCGCAACAGATCTGAATATGGAACGCCCCTTGACTTAGCAAAAAGGCCGAGAAGCGATACCGCAACCTTCCCTCCCCTAGGAGGGTGGTCCAAGGTTTTCCTCTTGGAGATATGGTGGACAATATTCTGACACCCGGGGGCCTGGAACCCACTGTAGGCCCACGCTATTCACTGACCTGCTGACATGTAGGTACTATTTCTAAGGAGAGATCAAAGAAATTCAGCAGCAAAGTTGATAATGTCTCTCCAGGGGTGAGTGTAATTCAACACCTTTTTAGCCTCCAAAACAAGGCAATTTTGGTGGGCAACGCTACTAAATTGCGTTACTGACAAAGCGTTACAGACACAAGCAGGAAGCAATGGCCACGTTACCATCGTTTCCTCTCCACGTGCATGCAACTTGCAGAGATACCAACAAATGCCTGCTGAAAGATTCCTGGTGCGTACTATCACTTTCCTTTACTTTCATTTCCTCTGGTGGCCCGTTTAAAGTACTAAATTTTTCACCTCTTTGAAATGTCTATGACCATACCACAGGGAAAGCACCGGTTCTCGTCCGATCACCGAAGTTAAGCCCTGTTGGGCAGGGTTAGTACTTGGATGGGTGACCACCTGGGAATACCCCATGTTGTCAACTTTTCATTTTCTCGCCCCTTTGATTTTCCATACATGCATTTTTGCCTTCTTTTTCCTCCAATCTGGGATATTGCAGACGGTCAAAAGCACAAAGAACCATTTACAGCAATTGCGAGGATAAATTATGATGAAACTTGCGCGCGAGCTAACATTTGCTTGCAAAACGATTATTCGTGACATGACATAATTCATAGCAAAATCAAATCTGCTTTGCACAACACTTTGCTAGCAGCTAAAAGTGCGGAAAACAATGCTACTACCCAAACAACTGTGCCTCATAAACAACGGCAAAACAAACAACACATGCGAACCGTTGCATTTCAACTGTGAACCACGAATTCCAGCCTCCGAAACAATTCTAGTCGTGGCTTGACTTCGACAAACTCGGTGCCTCGGCAATTCAAATACTCTATTTCACTCAACGTACAACAAACACAACAATCTCAAGGTAGAAAGCGACTCACGATTTGGCCACAACTTGTCCCGTTTGACTTGCCTTATCTGGCTTTGCTGCCGGCTTCTATATCGTTAAGTCATCGATCGTTTACTTCAAGGACAAATTTGCCTGAGAAACCGGCACACCTCGGAGCAACGCCAGGCAAAACTAAGAGAAGATCATAAACATGCTTGCAAGACAAGTCATCAGGCAAGGAGCCAAACTTGGTATATAACCTAGTGAAAACATTTAGGCAAATATGATAGTAATTAGAAGGCTCTGAAGAATGAAGGACATGATATACGTGGAGAGCAGAAACGGCTATAAAGAGAAGCTAGTCTATTACCTAGGAAATAACAAGCAAGAAAGTGCCATTTAGCCGTACTAAACTCGTCCCTCAAGGACTGAAAACTAGAAATGCGCAAACTGTCACATTTAGTGATAAAGTGAACAATGTTGAGCCCACCACGCCCAATAGGAGCACAAACTCTCACAACTGACATTTTCCATACGACCTTTCCAAATAAAAGGCCAGACAATAGAATTAAATCTTTCTGAAACCCAAGAAGGGGGAGGGAGAATCTTGGCAACATGCCAAAGGCGGCTAGCTCCCAAGACATTAACAATCATCGCACGCCCAACAAAAGGTAGGTCTCTTTGTGACCACAGACCGAGAACTGAACTTAACTTATCAAGCTTAGGTTTCCAAGTATCGTTATCAACATTAAGAAGCCCATTAGAGAAAAAAAAACCCGGAATGTGCATTTTTGTAACCCACTTGACGCCAAAGGGCGTGGCACCATTAGCCCTCCACCAACCAAGCGACATAGCTTTGGTCTTGGCAGTGTTAAGCTTGGCCCCAGACCCTGCCTCATAAACTTCAACAACATTAAGTAAATTGTAAAGAGATAATTCTGACTTAAGAATACAAGTCGCGTCATCCGCATACTGTGATATCTTGGATTGAAGGCCACCTGCCCCAGGGAGCAGGAAGCCCTCAATTTCTTTACATTTACGGACCTGCGTTGACAAGACCTCTGATATAAGAACATAAAGCAGGGGCGACAATGGGCTACCCTGCCTAACACCTTTCCTAAAATATAGATAAGAAGAAAGCGTGCCATTGACAAGAATACGAGAGTACGCTCTAGCATAAAAGATCTCCACCCAGAAAGAAAAGAAATGGCCAAAACCAAATTTATGCAAGACAAGCAACATAAAATCATGATCTACGCGATCAAGGCTTTCTCTTAATCTAGGGAAACTAAAATTGCTGGTTCATTGGTTTTGTGAATCATGTCCAGAACATCACGGACTAAATGCAAGTTAGAGAAAACTGAGCGGCCTTCAACACCGCATGTTTGATCTTGGTGAACAATGGAACTCATAACCTTCTTTAAACGTTCTGTAATGATCTTAGACGCAAGTTTATAATCAGTGTTCAAAAGAGAGATGGGATGCCAATTTTTGGGGAGACGCTTATCATCTTTCTTGTGAATTAAACGAAGGAGGCCCTCATACTGGCTATCTGCGAGCAATGAAGCATCAAACCATTCATTCAGAACCGAAAGAAGCGACTCGCCATGATCACTCCAGAAACATAAATAAAACTCAGTTGAAAAGCCATCAGAGCCAGGGGCTTTACCAGTGTGAAGACCCATCAAAGCAGCACATAAGGTTGCTTGATCAGATTTTTGAGTCACGATACTGTTCAACTTTGAGCAACTAGAGCACCACCATTATCAGTCCAACAGAAAATCAAATGTTAGTGGTGTGTTAGAGAAAGATGAAAGTTTCAAATGGGGTACATTTCACCAAGATCTGAGTTACCATAGCAACGAAATGACTCCATGCCCCACTTTACATAAGACCGAATAACTTGCCACCAGATATATATTCGGAAATACGACGTCGGGATCTCGGACTTGAGATAGCTGCCTCAACGATGGCAAAATTGCAAAGAAATCTGTAAGAGTGTTTTTGAGAAAATTATGAGTGAATTTTTAGCTCACTCATGCGCACGCAGCGCTAGCAATGAATGAGTATCGTGAGGGACCAATGTCGACGGAAGTTGTGGTCCGTATACGGAAATCTGTGGACGGAAGTCTGTGGACGGAAATTGTGGACCGTAGACGGAAGTGAAAGTATCCTCACCACCCCACCCTGCTTCGGCTTAACAAAAGTCTAAATAAACTGCTGATGTCGCTGCAATAAGCAACTGCAAACATTAAGCAACGTGTGTGTGCTGTAATAAATAAATTTTAACATCAAGTCAGAATGTCGCAACCTCTGAAAATCGCCATATGCTTGAGAAGCCGAAATGTTTGCGCCTAGGGGATCCTGAACGGTATTTTTCTTCCTACAACCATCGCGAAAACATGAAGATCGGAGCGCTTTACAAGTTTTGACGACAACTCACAGATTTAAAGCAGCTTCTCGGACTTTAGAAACAACAATGGTAATGTCAATTATTACTTGAAGTTGTTTTAAACTTTTGGAACGATTGGTAAAGCCACGGGCGTTAAAATGGCTCCAAAAGCGGTCGGCAATAACTAAAGTTTTCGCTTTGGCATGAAGAATTAATTTGAACACTGCTCGTGCAGTGTGACACGGCTGTGAAATTTTCAACATTTTTTCGCTTTTAAATAGGTTTCTTCGCCTCAGCTTGAATAAAACTTTACTGCTATTGAACTTCCTTTTGCATTTCTTTCATTTGGTTCCCTGTATTTTGGAATTTTAGGTTTTTAAAGTGAACAGTACTTGCACACTGGATTTCTGCATATTTAATTTATGGCGACCTCCAGGCGCTTTGTTTACTTATAGATTATTCGCTTCATTCAAATATTTTTGGAAGTCTTATTCAGCTACTACAGAACTGCCAAGAAAAGAAGTGAATGGGCACTAATTTAACACAGTTGAAATACAACTGATCTCAACATAATTGGCTTGTTTTTGTCGTCTTTTTGATTTAGAACTTTAACTTTTTTCTCACAGCGCCATATAAATATTTCGTCACACAGCGAAGAAATTAATTGATTTCTTGTTTTCAGATTGATTTTTTACGTGAGTTCTTCGCTTTTATTTTCTGTTGTTTTATCAATGTTAGCCGATATAGTGCACGAATGGAAATTCTGTTGTATTTGGTTTTGTCAATAATGAACTCATTTTTTTTTCAATTTTCTCAACCTACACTTTTAGGCTGGCCTAAATCTACATATTGTTTAACAGCATAATAGTCATTTAACTAGATATCTTTAATATTTCACCACGAACATCATAAATTAGAGTTTTAGGCATCCTCATATTTTGTTACTCTTAAGCAACCTATCGCCCTTGACAGAACTTTGGGGAGACTGACTGCCAGCCCTGGGTTGGTGGGAGGCACAGCTTGTCTCTGGATAAAGCAGTCTGGGTGCGAGCCCTGACTGGGGACACTGTGTTGTGTTCTTGAGAAATACACTTTTCTCTCACAGTGCCTCCTTCCACCCAGGTGTATATATGAATTGTCACCGGTGAACTTAACGCTGGGGGTAACCCAGCAATGGTCTAGCATCTCATCCAGGGGAGAGTAGAAATTTCCTAGTTGCTTCATGCTACAGAAACTGCGATAAGCTCTGACCTGTTAGGCCCGTTGGCTCATATGCAGACCTTTACCATTACTGGGATGGTTCAGATACAAAATGTGGACTACGATTGATCAGTGGTTTCCAAATTAAAGGTAACCATCGACCAATCATAGCTCATATTGTTTACCCAGAGCTCCTAGTGCCAAAGGCTGACTTTTAATCTTCCCTAGCTTAACCTAAACAGCAATTAGTTCTGAGATTATTTGTGCGGTTTTGGTGTTCGTGGAAATGGATCAACAATATGTGATCCCACATAATGCCTATCCTTGCAACAAAGGGGACTGTCCGATTTCCAATCCCAGCAAGGAATGGACATTTTCCCAAGAATAATTAACAATTATTCACCAACACTGAGGTGAATAATATTGTTTTAGTATATACCACACAAGCTGAATAACTAGCAGCCAAAAGGGTAACTTTACTTGTGACAATGTACCAACAAAAGCCATTTTGTTTTTCTTTGGCTGCTCCAAGGTAAATAGTACTTGACTAATCACCTCCAAGCTAGCCAATCAGCGCGCGCAAAAAGTACTATTCACTTGTGTGATATATACTAATGATATCTATTTGAACTTCATTCCTGCTGTTTCAGATGGGTTCAACTGTACCAATATTAAACAATTATTGGATGAGGTTGAGGATGATATCATGAATTATCAAAACCGAGGCCTGTGTTATCTCCCGAAGCCGAAAGCTGAGGCAGATAACACAGACACGAGGTTTTGATAATTTATGATACACGCAAGAACTGAATTCAATAATTGTTTTATTATACATTTTTCACATAATTCATCCTCAGAAACAGATGCGAAGTGTTCAGCCATTTTGTTTCAGAGGAGGACACTCCAAGGGGCTTAGTAACCAGGCAGACGTTGAACTTGACATGATAAATGCAATATCTGCAGCAGATATTGTATTTATCATGTCAAGTTCACAAGCTATTGTGAATTGATTGAATGCTCTCGACCAATCAGATTTTTCATAGCGAGTCTGATGTATACTAATATTATATAACCAAACAGCAGAATGCACATTAGTCATTACATGAATGAGCTGGCTCTAAGAGCCCTTTGATTAAGGTGTCAAAATGCAACAAAAGCAAAGCTGTTTTAAATTTTATTGCAAACTATGTCCACAAGACTTCACTCAATTGTATTCTGGTCTTAAATGAATCTTCTAACATATAATTACCTCGAGTAAAAATCTCAGAGAAATCGCTTCGTTTGATTTTCAGAAACATTGGCGTGAATATCAACTGGTGTAGGCCGTTATTTTGCATTGTATCAAAAATTGCCCCTAAAATTCTTAAATTGGGTGAGAATTAAAAACCACTCGATATTTTTTTTTATACTCGGCCCTAAATAGGATTAATCCATATTTAACGTAATACCGGAGTTTCAAATAAATTGAAACACTTTAAGGCTGCTAATTTTCAACGTCAACTCAGGAAAATATTGCGCTTATTTTCACTCGTGTTTTTTGTGTTCTTCATTATAATTTTCTTTTGTCTCGAATCACCATGCTATTGTACATTTCTGTATATCATGAATTCATAACACGCGCGATCGCTTTCCGGTAAATTTCCGAAGGATGCTAAAATATCCCGAGCTAGCTCTACTAACATTTATCGTTATTGTAGTGCTAGCTCAGGATATGTTAGCATGCCTCGGCAAAGTCGCCGGAAAGTAATCGCACGTGTTATGAATTCATGATGTACAGAAATGTACAATAGCATGGTGATTCGAGACAAAAGAAAATTATAATGAAGAACACAAAAAACACGAGTGAAAATAAGCGCAATATTTTCCTGAGTTGACGTTGAAAATTAGCAGCCTTATAGTGTTTCAATTTATTTGAAACTCCGGTATGACGTTAAATACGGATTAATCCTATTTAGGGCCGAGTATAAAAAAAATATATCGAGTGGTTTTTAATTCTCACCCAATTTAAGAATTTTAGGGGCAATTTTTGATACAATGCAAAATAACGGCCTACACCAGTTGATATTCACGCCAATGTTTCTGAAAATCAAACAAAGCGATTTCTCTGAGATTTTTACTCGAGGTAATTATATGTTAGAAGATTCATTTAAGACCAGAATGCCATTAAGTGAAGTCTTGTGGACATAGTTTGCAATAAAATTTAAAACAGCTTTGCTTTTGTTGCATTTTGACACCTTAAAAATTCACTCGTAATTTTCTCAAAAACGCTCTTATAGACTTTTTTACAATTTTGTCATCCTTGAGGCAGCTATGTCAAGTCTGAGATCCCGACGTCGTATTTCCGAAATTATGTCTGGTGGCAAGTTATTTGGTCTTATGTAAAATGGGGCATGGAGTCATTTCATTGCTATGGTAACTCAGATCTTGGTGAAATGTACTCCATTTGAAACTTTTATCTTTCTCTAGCACACCACTAACGTTTGGTTTTCTGTTGGATTGATAATGGTGGTGCTCTAGTCACTCAAAGTTGAACGGTATCGTGACTCAAAAATCCGATCGAGCCACCACAACTCATCTAATGTAAAGGTGCCCTCACACGCCTCAAGCTCCCAGTCAGTAAGCGAAAGCTCCAGCTCATCTATCATCTTAGTCTGAACTTGCATATCTAGCTGATCATTTGTAAATAAAGACTGGTAAAAGTCCACAAGTATATTCTCAAAATTCTTTTGCGAACACTCTTCTACACCATTTTTGTCCAAAAGACTAAGGAAAGTATTGTTTTCTGCCTGCTTTCGCTCAAGGCGAAAGAAATTACCGGGTTGGCTTTGCGCCCTCTTTGAACGACTGCGCAGGAGAACGAATTTTTGCACCTTCTGTTTCCTTAGAAATCAAACTAGACAATTGGGACTCAAGAGAGCTAACAAGAGATACATCACCAGACTTACTTGCGCGCAAGGCATTCTTAGCACGAATAAGACACTTAGTGAGAGAAATTCTTTCCTGATTAACAGATTTCTTTTTGCGAACACTAAATTTAATACAAACATTCCGAACTTCAGTTTTGAGGCTATCCCACCATTCACGGAGGGAATTGAATGCAGGAATTTTGGATTTAAAATCAGAAATGGTACGCGATAAAAGTTGTTTAAACTCAGAGTCAGATAACAAGGAGATTTATTAAAACACCAAACACTGGCTCTGTGTCCCGGAAGACCATTAACAGAAATTTCCAATTTAATATAATCATGGTCAGACAAAACGCACGGCGAAATGTCGCTTAGAAGGACACTCGTGACAAGAGACTTAACAACAAAAAACCTATCAATTCTAGAAGCCTGAGAGTGATCACTGTTTGACCATGTGTATGAAACTTTCTGTGGATTCAGCTTACGCCAAATATCAATGAGCGTAAAATCAGCCATAAGAGAGTCTAGAGACTTCTTGTCCATTGGAAGAACAGCCAAGCAATTAAATTTGTCAATCACATTGTTAATACAATTGAAGTTGCCGCCAATAATTAAAGAGCCTTGTGAGATAAAATAATCGTGCAAACAACCAAAAAAGGACTTGCGATCAGAAGCCATGTTTGGAGAATATATATTAACTAGATCGAACTTAAAATTATAAGTCTACAAGCAAACTCAAGATTCTGCCATCTGTGTCAGACAGGAAATGAACAATCTTGCCCGAAAAAGTAGGAGAAAAAATAACGGCAACACCAGCAGATTTACCGATGCCGAAGGACCAAAAACATTTTCCATTCCAAGAGCGTTCAAATAAAGTAGCTCGCTTTCTACAGGACACATGAGTCTCCTGCAGAATGAAAACATCACAGTGAGAATGGCTCAATTCATGAATAATTTGTCAAATTTTCCTCGAGGACCCGAGTTCCCTAACATTAATTGACAAAATCTTGAGTTTGCTCATTAATAGTAATTATAAGTAACGATTATGATAACTTCTCTTATACCGTACAGTAGCCCATCCTTCATCATCAGTACTGAACTCCTTAATGTCATCTCTTTCAGAATAGCAAGAGTGGTCACGGTTACTGCTTCGGTGATCATCTCTATCATGCTTCCGCTCACGGCGAGAATGAGCTCAATGATCGTCTCTGTGATCACGGAATTTTCCTTTATCATAATCACAATCGTGGCCATGGTCTCGACTATCACGGTGACAGTTTCAGTCACGCTCCTGTTGTCGTTGACGTTCACACTCGCGTTCGCGCTTGCGTTCACGTTCATGTTCACGCTCACGCTCCAGATCCCTTTTTTTTGGTACGTGAATCCTTTTCTTTATTTTGGTTACGAGAATCCCGTGATTTTTCGTTCTCCTGCTTGCCACTCTTCTGCTGTTTCGCGTTAGCCTTCTCAGCTGAAACATTGGTCTTGGCAGCAGAGGCATAGGACGTAATACCAGGCATAGATGGGGTAACATTAGCACTGTAGACAAAGTAAAGACACTGGCATGTACGATGGTTTGTTTAATCGTAGATCTGACAATGTGCGGGTTGAGTACACTCCTCAACTCAGTGCCCAGCCACCCAGCAATTGAAGCAGCGGACCACACGGCACGAAGTAGCCTCATGACCTTCATCACCACATTTTCGGCACGTACGAGCTTGGCCAGGATAATTAATAAACACAAGCTCCCCAGCAATGGAGAGCAAACTCGGAACAGGCTGGATCAAATGCATCCGCGCAGTGTGAATGCCATTACAAATGCCATCAGCCAATAGATCTCTACGGAAGGACAGAACAGAACCATATTTGGACAAACAACCAATGACAAAGGTATCAGGCATTTCATCAGGGCACTCGTAAATTTTAACCAAGACAGTTCTATTTTGCGTGTCACTAATAAAGACTTGACATCCAGCAACTGAACCAAAAGGAACCGAGAGAGCCTTCTCATTAGCCTCAGCAGTACGGAAAGTCACGACCCAGGAACGATTAGATCCTTTGCGTTGGATTGAGACAATCTCGTCAATATCAATTTCAGCCTTATCAAAGCCATAAATGATATCTTGACTCATCACAACCTTATCCACTGTAAAGTAGACCGACAAGTTCTTACTGATGGTAGTTTTAACTCCATGGCATGTCAGCTCATACTCTGGCGCAGCTTCACAATTCACATGACCTTGTGTCAAACGCTTCAATGCTTGTGGTAGGTCTATCGGATCACTACTATCATCTGCTTCATCACCCCAACATTTGGGTGGGCTACCAGGAACGTCATCAGGAGTGTCATCCTTTCCATCAGTGGATGTAAACATCTCAGGCGAGTCTTCCATTTCTACTGTGTTTGGCTTTTCCATTTCTGAAAAAACAAAAGTAGGGATCACAAGCCAAGTGGTATCTTTTGCCAAAAGGCAGAGAAGCGATACCGCAACCTTCCCTCCCCTAGGGGGGTGGTCCAAGGTTTCCTCTTGCAGATATGGTGGACAATATTCTGACACCCTGGGGCCTGGAACCCACTGTAGGCCCACGCTATTCACTGACCTGCCGAAATGTAGGCACTATTTCTGTGGAGAGATCAAAGAAATTCAGCAGCGAAGTTGATAATGTCTCTCCAGGGGTGAGTGTAATTCAACACCTTTTTACCCTCCAAAACGAAGCAATTGGTGGGCAATGCTACTACATTGTGTTATTGACAAAGCATTACAGACACAGGCAGGAAGCAACGGTCACTTTACCATCGTTGCCTCTCCATGTGCATGCAACTTGCAGAGATACCAACAAATGCCTGCTGAAAGATTCCTGGTTTGTACTATCGCTTTCCTTTACTTTCAATTCCTCTGGTGGCCCGTTTAAAGTACTAAATTTTCACCTCTTTAAAATGTCTACGACCATACCACAGGGAAAGCACCAGTTCTCGTCCGATCACCGAAGTTAAGCCCTGTCGGGCGGGTTTAGTACTTGGATGGGTGGCCGCCTGGGAATACCCCGTGTTGTAGACTTTTCATTTTCTCGCCCCTTTGATTTTCCATACATGCATTTTTGCCTTCTTTTTCCTCCAATCTGGAATATTGCAGATGGTCAAAAGCACAAACAACCGTTTACAGCAATTGCGAGCCTGAAAATGTGGGCACAAAACATGAAAAATACCGCTAAAATCATGGCGCGATAAATTATGATCAAACTCACGTGCGAGCTAACGTTCGCATCCAAAATGATTATTTGTGACATCAAATTTGCTACTGTGACATCACATAATTCGCAGGAAAATCAAATCTGCTTTGCACAACACTTTACAAGCAGCTAAAAGTGCGGAAAACAATGCTACTACCCAAACAACTGCGCCTCATAAACAAAGGCAAAACAAACAACACACATGAACCTTTGCGTTTAACAGCAAACCACGAATTCCACCCGCCGAAACAATTCTACTCATGACTTGACTTCGACAAAGTCGGCGCCTTGGCAATTCAAATTCTCTATTTGAGTCAACATACAACAAACACAACAATCTCAAGGTACAAAGTGACTCACGGTTTGGCCACAACTTGTCCTGTTTGACTTGCCTTATCACCTTTGCTCCCAGCTTTCATATCGTTAAGTCATTGATTGTTTACTTCGAGGACAAACTTGGTGGGCATTGAGTAAATGTTTAACTGCTTGCCGAAACAAATAGAAATCGGGAAAGTCACGTTTCAGTCAGTTGAGTTCGCAACAACAACAACATGGAAGAACAGGCACCAAAAGAAAGCCCAGGACACTCACGCTTTGCACGTTTTGCAGTTGGAAATATTGCGCTTTTCCGACCTTTTCCTTTCTTCCTTGCTAGTGGACTGTGCCCAGGTCGTCCAGCTCCCATCCCGGCCAACTGAGAAACAAAGCAAAGCGTCAGTCATCAAACATCCACCATTCGCCGAGCCAACACATGCACTTTTTTGGGGGCGAGCGTGAATGCATGCCCCCACTACCAGAAATTATATGCTTGAGTTACCCACATTTGGGGTAATCGCAAGGGTCAACCCGATCCAAGTGCAATGAAAGGGCCTCGCCTTGAGAGGACTGCCTCCTTGATCGCAGTACCTCCCGTGTCAGGTAAGTCTTTTTTATTTTAGGTAGACAGCCAGGCTCCCTTACGGGAAGTGCAATGCCTGCCGACTGATAGACTCATCCAAGGCGAGGATACAGAGCAAGTCCAACGCTATGGGTCTACCTAAGGTAGGGAACACCTCCAGTTCACCAACTTCACCAGGGAATCGAACCCTGAGTACCTTCAAACAAAAATTTCCAAAACCCAAACCCCAAATACACAAAATACAAACACAGAAAAGACAGGACAAACAAAATGAAACAGAAACAAAAGACAACACGATACTTATCACAGTACACCAACTAAGGAGACCCAGTGCAAAACACAAACAACAACACAGAGCGGAAACAAAACCCAGCATAGTACACCAACCAAGGAGACCAAATGCATGAGAACACAAAAGCAATAAGGACCAAACCAGAAGAGCCAAGTTAAAGATTCAAAGTGAGCTGACCAGCAGCAACAGAAGCAACAACACCTCATGCACCCCATAGACCCTTTGCATAAATGGCGCCTACATTTGAATAACTATACTGATATATCCTTAGCCTCACATTCAAGTCAAAATTCCTTTTTCTTCAAACATGAATGTGGGGCTAAGGATGTACCAAGTATTGTTATTTAAATTTAGGCGCCATTTATGCAAAGGGTCTATTGACTATGAAAATAACGCTTTCGGCGACTGGACTTAAACCGCTTGAAGGAAGGCGGGGAGATTAAATCTCACACGAGTCCTGACCGGGGCAACAATAGAAGTCACACCAGGCGAGACATCACGAAAATGAAAGTCATTACGAACTTGCCAGATAAGAAGTTTACAAACATTGAGTAAATAAACAAAAATACACTGAGTAACACGTAACTCGTTAGAGCTAAAACCAAACAAAACATGACGACAAAGGAGAGCCAGACACAGACGAGAAAGAAAACATAAGAGACTGAAGCCACGCCAAAACACTTTGAGCAAGGGGACAATAAAAAAACAAATGCTCCAGAGACTCAACAGGGGCACCACAAAAACACGGCAAGGGAACTGGCAAACCAAAGGACACGAGGTGCTGAGCAGTATAAAGAACACCATGAGCGATCTTCCAACTAAGGTCAGTAACCTGACAATCAAGATCAAAAAAAGAAAGTGAGCGCCGTGTGGAGGACCAATAAAGACGACCAAATGTGGATGCAAACTTCATAACACAATGCGGTGAACCCATGTTCTCAGACAGCAAATATTGATAACACAATTTGGTGGACATAACAGGGACCGGGAAACAGACATGACACAATGAGGAACCATATACAAGCAAATTCG
>JAHPZR010038654.1:0-16894 GCA_019787425.1 Platygyra sinensis | reverse complement strand
TATTGATATTTGTGTTGTGACAAAATTATAGTTATCTACTGGAGCATTGCTGTGTAGTTGCAGCACTACTGGATAGTTTACACGGTTCCTGAGCAACTACATGTATTCAGAGTATATTTGATCTCTGCCTCTCTAGTTTACGCATACATACATGTATGGCCAATATACAGAAACTTAGTGACATGCATACAGTATATGAACCTTTAATTTTGTGATGTCCATATCAAAGAGGTTTGAACATACTTGATGTACAATCACGGCTGAGTTGTTTAAAGCCAGATTAGGTTAATCCAGGATTAGCCAGAGTTTTAATTTTAGTTTTGCATTTTTTTGGTGACCCTTTTTCAAATTACATGTATACAGCATTGTTTGTCGTTAAGTTTTGAATTTGAATAACCTCAAACTATGCATAATTTAAGCAGTGAAAAACTATTTATATGAGAATTTAAACTAACTTTTTGGTTAATGAAATAGTTAACGATTCAATTGAGGCCTTGCACTAATGTAAAATTGATGTTAAAATCATTAAAAACGTTTAAAATCCAAGCTTTCGCCAATCTACGCCAATCTACGGCATCATCAGGGATGATGCCGTAGATTGGCGAAAGCTTGGATTTTAAACGTTTTTAACGATTTTAACATCAATTTTACAGTAGTGTAGGGCCTCAATTGAATCTTTAACTATTTCATTTAAAATGCTACTGAAGGACAACATCCAACGATTATTTTTGGTTAATGTTTAATTCTGGGTTAGTTCTAACTGTGAAGGACTTGTATCTCTCTGAACATTTTTAGACTTTTTTCCTTGATAATTTTAAACTGGTTTAGGTTGCAATAGTTTTCAAGACTCCTCCTTACTGGAATGTTGCCAGTGAAAGGCCTGTCAAGGTGCAACTGGAATTGAGGCGCAAGTCTGACCAAGAAACAAGTGAACCAGTGGAGTTTACCTATCAGCCACAGTTGTTTGGTAAGTGCTGAACTTATTTTCAAGTAGTTGCTATTAAGTAACGGATAACGTGTAGCTGTATTTACAGCTGTTTATTGCTGTTTCTTATAGTCATAAACTTATGTCAAACACAATCGAAGCTTGAAGTAAGAAGAAAACAGAAAAATAAAATTGTTAAAAACTACACTAATTAATATCAGATGTCCAAACACCATCATTGTCGTGATTTCATAGCTTCTTAAAAGTTAATAAATTATTGATGAGTTTGAGAATTTACTTTCTCTATCAATTGCTGTTGGCATTAATTGTCATATCTTACTATCATTGATATACCTTTAGACAAAAGAAATTATGCAAAGCCATACAGAATGCCTTTTATACTAATAAATAAGAATAAATTTATGGCATCATCCTTCTGTACTACAGTCTGAACATGTTGCCAACTTTACAAGCATTAGTTCAAAGGAAAAAGGCAATGAAAGCTTTAAGATGCTGCCCTAGTTACAGGTACAAGCCTGAAATGATAAAAAAAGGGTTTTACCGGGCTTAACTTTCCATTATTTAAAATTAAATCAAGACCCCAGTTTGTGGATTACCTACCTACTGTGTGTGAGCCTATAGCTTTGTGGGATAACACAAATCTTGGCCTTGGTAAATGAATTTGTAAATGAATTCTGACCAAAATAATTAATATTTATTTATTAACTTTTTTCCTCATTGAAGTTGCCTAATTGTAATAATTACATGCAGTATATATTCTCTTATCAGACAAAGAGCAGATTGGTGCTAAAAGACGCAAGAAAATCCCTCATTTCTCTGACTACTTTGGTGGTGGAGGTGGAGGTGGCCCCCCTGGCATGGGCGGGGCTGGTGGTGGTGGTGGTGGTGGGTTTGGTACTTTTGCTTCATTGGGCTTACTGGGTCCTGCCTTTCTCTTTACCAATCCAGGCACTTCACAGTCTAACAATCAAGGTGGGTTTCACACTGATCATTAGATGGCATTTGTTTCTAACTACATGTGGTGAACTTAGATATGTAACTAATATGCACCATGTGTGTTCAGAGTATAGAACACCATCAAAATGCAGAGAATCCCAAGTTTTCAAACTCTAGAATATTTTAATTCCTTCTTGTTCAAAACAATTATTTGCTTTCTTAGTGTAGATAGCAAGAAGAACATTACCCTTGATTTTGCCAGCCACTTTCCATTTAACTAGGTGACTTAAAAAACTACATTTCCACCAGAATTAAAGGTATGCACACTGGAGTGTACATGTTCACATCATCTTGACTGCAGCTGTGTTTTCCACTCAAGCTGCATGCATGTGCAGTGGCAGAGCAGAGTTCCAGATGTCTGGAGTTTTTGCCTAGAAGCCCTGGTCATTTCACTTGTTAAGCTAATTTTAATACCATGTACTGCAAATAGTTATTTCTTGTTCCCGAAAATATTCCTATCCTTCCAAAAATCTTTCTTGGGATGTGTATCACGGATATTTTCTGGAACTGCGTATTCTGTGAGTATTGTGAGGCCAACCACATTTCAGGAATGCTTCATGCCTAGAATGTCTCGATAAAGCTTGTGAAATTTAATTTGGTGAAGTCATGGTGATGCTGATGTGTCTTTTCAGGAGGTGCCGGTACCTCTCAGCAAGGACAGTCGCATTCTTCTGGACAGTCACAAGCATCTGGACAGTCACCCCAAGCAGGTTAGATGTGTGTGACAGCAGACAGTCTGCTTTGACTCATTAGATTTTATTTTGGTTGATTTGAAATGATTGATATTTTTTTTCAACATTGGAATGCTTTGGAATAAAAATACCAAACAATAACAATTTATCTGGAATGGATGGAAATGCAAATTTATAAATAATTAATTGAGTTTCAATTAATTTCACTTTATTTATTATATGGAATAGATTGAAATGCAAATTTAATTAACTGAATTTCAATTAATTTCACTTTATTTATTATATGGAATAGATTGAAATGCAAATTTAATTAATTGAATTTCAATTAATTTCACTTAATTTATTATATGGAATAGATTGAAATGCAAATTTAATTAATTGAATTTCAATTGATTTCCCTTTATTTATTATTATACAATAAACTACTTGTAGAGGCAGAGGAGAGTAAAGTTCAAACAATGTAAAAAAGCAATATAAAAATAACTACGTTACTGACTGTCTTGTCACAGATCTAAGTGAATTAGCATGGAACCTTGCAGAGAAGTCAGCTGCCGCCATGCGTGATTATGCTGCCACTGGTGATATGCGGTATTTACTTGCTGCTCAAAGACACTTGACAGCAGTGCAAGATGATAGTGGAGACACGTAAGTCATTAATGTCAAACAGCCTCCATTTGATGCTTACATTGGTGTTAAAAATAGAAAATACATGTAGCTTGTCGATGTTTAAACACTAAGCCCTGGATTCACAAGTTTTGTCTCAGCAGTTGTGAATCAACCACTGTGAAAGTTGTCTTGTACTTTCAAACAACATAAGCATAAAGCCCACAGTTGCTTTGTCTTGCAAAAACACTATCTACCCTGGAAATTACTTATTTTAACTACACTGTATTTACTTTCCCAATATGATTATCTGGGGTACTTACCATTTACACGGGAAAACCGGAAATTCCAGTCGGAAAATCAAACGGTTCGCGCCATTCCGTTTAGGAAGCTTCAGAAAATATGGGCTGTGATATGACGTGATGCTATTTTTCTGTTCTTTTTAAAGTCTCTTGAGCTGATGTGGATATATTTTATAGTGATTCCCACTGCCGCAACTTTGCATTTAATTGTTTTATGTTTATGCCTGAAATTTCCAACCGGATGCTTTTTGTAAATGGTAAGCACCCCTAGATTCATCATATCCTGAAGAATTTTTATCTGTAGCTTCTGATGTGCCACTGAGAAAATTATTTGTGTCTCTTTTTCTCTTTAACAGTTTTGATCAGGCTGTGATCACAGTAAACTTTTTGCATATTTATAAATTCCTTGTTGTTACTGTACTCACCTTGTACTGTGTCGTCCAACAGTGCTCTTCACCTTGCTGTGATCAACTCTCAACAAGAAGTGGTTCAATGTCTTCTTGACATCATGGCTGGACTGCCAGAGTCTTACATCAGCGAATATAACTTCTTGAGACAGGTGAGTCCTCCCATTTATTGCATGCAGTGAATGAATACAATTTATAGATGGGTAACCTGTGGTATTTTTATTTGATTTATGTGGTGGGTAGCCTGTGTTGTTTTTATTTAATTTATCTGGTAAGTTCCCTGTGGTATTTTTTGAATGAGTACCTGTAGTATTTTGTCACTTGGACTTACAAAGTGGGTATCCTGGGGTATTTTGTTACTTTGACTCGCATGATGGGTGGCCTGTGTTATTTTTATTTGATTTGTGTGGTGGGTAGCCTGTGGTATTTTTATTTGATTTATCTGGTAAGTTACCTGAGGTATTTTTTCAAATAACGGGATGGGTATCCTGTGGTATTTGTTACTTTGATTTATGTGATGGGTAGCCTGTTCAGCCCTAACAACCACAAATGGCAACTTTGTTTTAAATACTGTAGGTACAGCTGTTTTTTTTGATAGCCCGATAGGCCAGTAGAGAAACAAAAAGCGTAGCAGCCTTCTATGTTTCTACCAATCTCTAGTTGATTAGGTGGTTACCATTTGTCTCCAGTCCTCGCAGTTTTATCATGATGATAATAATAATAATAATAATAACAATAACAATAACAATAACAATAACAATAACAATAACAATAGCAATAGCAATAGCAATAGCAATAACAATAACAATAACAATAATAATCATAATAATCATAATAAGAACAACAACAACAATAATAAAATCAAAATTGTGTAAGTATACTACTTGTTTTTTTGACTTCTTAATCTCGTTTTTCAATGTGTATTTTTATTGATTATGTGAAATAAATAAAATTGTTATAATTTATATAATAATAATAATAATAATAATAACAATAATAATAATAACTTAAGTG
Organism: Platygyra sinensis; assembly: GCA_019787425.1. Classification (NCBI taxonomy): domain Eukaryota; kingdom Metazoa; phylum Cnidaria; class Anthozoa; order Scleractinia; family Merulinidae; genus Platygyra; species Platygyra sinensis. Next base: position 11,934 of record JAHPZR010038654.1, on the reverse strand, counting down.
TCGAGTGTATTTAGCACTGTAGTGTGAATTGGGGACACTGTAAATAATCAACTAAATATAGTAAACAGAACATAAATTATCAAGAATCTGGCCAGTTGGCTATTTACACAACGCGGTCGAGGAGTTGAACTCAGGACTACTGATAACAAATCCAGATTGTGATAGGGTGTAGGATTTGAACCTGGGACCTCCAGGTTTCAAATCCAGTGCCCTAAACCACTCGACCATGCTGGCTCCTCATCCTCTGTTATTTTCTCTCCCCAGTCTCCCCTTCATCTCGCTGCCATCACTAAGCAACCTCGCATGCTGGACTGTTTGTTAAGAGCGAGTGCAAATGTTAGATTACGTGATCGTCATGGAAACACTGCTGTGCACATTGCTTGTATGCATGGGGATGCGGTGTGTTTAAAAGCTCTGTTGAACTTTAATGTGTCAAAAACAGTTCTAAACTGGCAGAACTACCAAGGTAAGTGCCAACACTAGATTGCAAGTGTTATCAGCAACTGAAAGTTAAAGATAATTAGGTGCATGGCGATGAGTGATATGAAAATTATTCAACTTTTAGGTATTTAAGACCCTCACTGTAGGTGAAGTTTTGGCAAAATGGTGTCGTTAGCCTGGCTTGTAAACCCTTAAATTCATTGACTTTGATCAAGGATTGATTTTGCAAGCGAGTTCTTTAACATTGACTGTTTGCTCATGAAAGAAAACGTTGCTGTTGTCAGGTCTTACTCCAGTGCATCTAGCCGTCCTGGCTGGCAGTAAAGATGTCATTAAACTTCTGAACTCTGCTGGAGCCAACATGAGTGCTCAGGTATGTCGACATTCTAAGCTTTTCTTACATAAAATGGTCACTAGGCGCTTTATTCTTTGAGAGTTTGTGCCTTAGTTGGTACTGACATGTTTAGAGTAAACTTGTACAGCCGCAAATGCACAATACAAGAGGTCTTGTCAAGCTTGTGTTCAATTCCAAAAGTTGCGTGTTTCACGTGCGTGAATTATGTGTAAAATGCGTTTAATATGATTATACGCGCGTGTAATGCTGCAATGCTCTCAAGCACAACTGTATAAAAAAAATAAAGAGATACGTCACTCTTCTACAGAAAAGTCGAAAGGTCTTTTTCCGATCTAAGCTTGATCTGTAATCATGGAGAACAACTTGATTGTATTATTTCTCCTAGGATGGAACTAGTGGTAAAACTCCACTTCATCATGCTGTTGAACAAGATAACCTGGCCGTGGCTGGCTTTCTCATATTGGAGGTAAATTGTCTTGTGATCCTGTTTCAGCTCTGTTACTGGTCAATTCAGTTATTGCTCTTTCATCGATTTCGTATTTGCTTGCCTCTCAAATCATTTTTTGGCCTTTTGCTTCTTTATCCGCAGTCATTTCTTGGCGAGAGATTGCACTGAAATCAACCCGCGTACTTTCACTTTGACTTCCTTTAGGCCAAAAGAGACGAAACTAAAAAATAAACACAGGGACACCAAAAAAACGTTTATAATTGCCTTATTGTCAGTTAACTGTGAAATAGATTGTCATTGGTTGCTTGTTACAAGACATAACATTTCCTTATTAGGCAAACTGTGACGTAGACGCCACCACCTTTAATGGGAACACACCGCTGCATATAGCTGCAGCCAGTGGGCTCAAGGGCCAGACGGCTCTTCTTGTGGCTGCAGGAGCTGATACCGCCTTACAAAACAGTGACGAAGAAACGGCCTTTGACTTGGCGAACGTGGCTGAAGTAAGTATTATAAATCCTGTTGGGGGAATTTAGGATAAAAGTGTTTCCTTGTTGTTCTTAGTCACGGAATTTTGAGTTATTTTGGCCACGTAAAAAATTACCTTTAAATTGAAGGCGGAAACTCCTGAAGTATACTAAGGTAGAAAAACACGTAAGAGATAATAATAATCTCAAAAAAAGAGCAAGGATGGTCAAGGATGGAGAAGATTAACATCGATTGCAAACGACCAATTTGAGAACTTTAGGCCTAACGTTTCAAGGTGCACAAATGGTGATCTTCCTCTTTTAACTAATGACGTTCATTTGACGAAACTACTCTAAGGACAAGTAAGCTCATATCCAAGTCAGCAATTTTTACGAATCAATGGTTGGCATGAAATTTCTCCTTACAGTAACACATGAGTACATTGTAAATAGGATAATTTGGTTTTATCAACTGAGTTGATAATGTGAATTAGCCACCGTAAAGAGATTCGAAAGCTGACGTTTCGAGCGCTAGCCCTTCGTCGGAGCGAATCGAGGAATTGTGGGTTGTGTGTGGTTTATATAGAGAAATATGGAGCTACGCTATTGGTTGGTGCCTGGCAACGTGAAAAAACAACAGAATAAGTTAGGTGAATGAAAAGCGTTCGTTGATACCGTGAGGATTAACAGTGCCGATTTGAAAAATAAATTTTTGTTCTAGAGTTTTGCGGCTTTCTGTGCCTCCTTGATGTAGGGAGAGGCCACAGACCGCCATATGTTGCTTCGAATGATTCGGCAGATTAAAGTGTCTAGCGACCGGTTTAGATGCGTTTTTGTCGTCTTTCTCAACGTCGCGAAGATGTTCTCGGAATCGGTCGCCTAGTCGTCTACCTGTTTCGCCGATATATAACTTTTTGCAGAGAGTGCAAGTTATACAGTAGATGACATTGGCTGAGGTACAGGTAAAATGATCAGTGATTTTAATAGATCGCTTGGGCCCCGACAATTTCTCAACGTTACAAATGAAAGGACATGTTTTGCATCGTGCGCGTGCACATTTAAAAGTACCGGGTTGTTCACTCGTTTGGAAAGAACTTCTGACTAAAAAGTTACCTATGTTTTTGTCGCGTTTAAATGAAATTAATGGCGGTTGCGAAAAGATTCTACCAGTATCGGGATCATTTTGAAGTAATTTAAAGTTTTTGAGAATGATGGATTTTACTGCGTGGTTGTGAGGGTGAAATGTGAGAGTGAATGGAATTCTATTATTATTCTCCTTCTTAGACGTTTGTAGTGCTGACTGCCGATCGATTTGTTGGGCGCGATGATGGCCTGCTTGAACAACAGAGGCAGGATAGCCACGTTTGTCGAAAAACTCGCACATTTCCTCTGATTTTAAGGAAAAATCAGAGTCCTCACTACAAAGGCGGCGAAGTCTAAGAAACTGAGAATAAGGAATGGAATTCTTGACATGTGATGGATGTGAAGATGAATACAACAAATAACTATGAGAATCTGTGGGTTTGTAGTGCACACTGGTGCATAAACCGTTGCCTTCGACAGAAACTTTAATATCTAGAAATGCTAAAGAAGTGTCGGAAATTTCCCAGGTATATTTAAGAGCCGGATGAAACGAATTAACAGCAGTTATAAATTGATTGAGTTCCTCTCTGGTGGAGGAAGTTGCGCCGACACAGTCGTCAATGTAGCGACGGTAGAGGTCAGGTTTGGGGCCGTTGTATTGATTGAAAAATTGGTGTTCAATATAGCCTACGAAAAGGTTGGCGTAGCTGGGTCCCATTTTGGTACCCATGGCCACCCCATTGATTTGTTTATAATAACTGTCAGCGAATGAAAAACAGTTTAGTGTTAAAACTAGTTCAGCCAGGCGGAGCAATGTTTCCGAGCTTGGTTCCTTAACAGTACGTAAATCGAAAAAATGTTTGAGGGCTAGAAGACCTTCGCCATTAGGGATGACGGTGTAAAGAGATGTAATATCCATAGTGAAAATAAGTTTGTCTTCGCCCAGGAAATTGAAATCACGAAAAATTTGGAGTGCGTGTTGACTGTCTTTAACATATGACGGTAAAGATCTGACGATAGGTGCCATAATTTTGTCTAAATAGCTAGAAATGAGTTCGGTAGGGCAACTACACGCAGAGACAATAGGTCGGCCTGGGTTGTTAGGTTTGTGAATTTTAGGTAAAAAGTAAATACATGAAGTTCTAGGAGTGGTGATGATCAGATTAGTAGCAGTAGCCGGCAATTCTTGTTTGACTATAAGGTCGTTAATAGTGCTCTTGACAATTTGTTGGTTATTGGAAGTGAGATCTTTATCGACTTTAGCATAAAAAGAGGTGTCAGAAAGTTGCCGCAAAGCTTCTTTTTGGTAGAGGTCGGCCCGCCAAACAACTAAAGCGCCGCCTTTGTCGGCCGCTTTAACAATTATGTCTTTGCGCTTACTAAGATTTTGTAGCGCCGCCCTCTCTTCCGAAGAAAGGTTGGAAAATTTGGTGTTACGATTGAAATTTAGTTTATTGATGTCATGACGGCATTTATTGATGAAAAAATCTAAAGATGCGAACTGGCCCTCTGGGGGAGTCCACTTTGATTTTCGAGTCTGAAGCGTCTCGAAAATATCTTTGTCCGAGGTGTTAGAATCATCCTCTTTGTCATGGAAAAAGGCTTTAAGTTGAACGCGGCGAATAAATTTTTCAACATCTTGCTTAACCGAGAATTCGTCAAGTTTTTTGGATATAGGAACAAAATTCAAGCCCTTACTGAGGACGGATTTCTCTGCGTCGGAAAGCGGAAGATTTTCTGGAATAGAAACTACGGTGCTAAGGCTTTCAAATGACGAGTCACAAGTTTTAGGAGGACCTGTTAATTGTTCAAATTTATGGGCCTTAATTTGGTGTAAATGGTTAAAAAGTTTAGAATTGACCTCGTGGATTTTGGTGCGAATAGATTGTACTAAGATAGCTGGACAGATTTTAGACAGTTCAGAGCGGCATTGTAGAATTTGTTTGTCGAGGCCGTCACGTTTTTGGCACATAGCTCTGATAGTAATCCTCATATGTTACGTGAAAAAGAATTTTGAGCACTATGAATTTGGCGAAGATATTGGTTTGAATGAGAAAGAGAAGATGCATGAAAATTGGAGCGAAAACCCTTAGGAATAACTTAACTCTGCGTGTAGTTGCCCTTTTAAGTATCTCCGCTTTGTGTAGGTTTTGATTGCGTGCCTTCTCGTTTCGTCTGTTATTGGTATTCTCTGCTGCACTTTGCTGCTGCATTTCGTAAGAAATTCTTCGCTGAAACTGTCCTCCAAAACTGTAGAGCCCGACCTCGGAGTCTTATAGTTATCGTTAGCTCTTCTGCATGCTACAGTTGGATTGAAATAGCTCAATACGAGTCCAACCATCAGAGCAAAGAGTCTAGCGTTCGCCATGTTTAGAGTCGCCATGATGTTACGCCATGTTAGTACTAGTAGTAGTTCACACTTCATGTATTTACTTTTTACCTAAAATTCACAAACCTAACAACCCAGGCCGACCTATTGTCTCTGCGTGTAGTTGCCCTACCGAACTCATTTCTAGCTATTTAGACAAAATTATGGCACCTATCGTCAGATCTTTACCGTCATATGTTAAAGACAGTCAACACGCACTCCAAATTTTTCGTGATTTCAATTTCCTGGGCGAAGACAAACTTATTTTCACTATGGATATTACATCTCTTTACACCGTCATCCCTAATGGCGAAGGTCTTCTAGCCCTCAAACATTTTTTCGATTTACGTACTGTTAAGGAACCAAGCTCGGAAACATTGCTCCGCCTGGCTGAACTAGTTTTAACACTAAACTGTTTTTCATTCGCTGACAGTTATTATAAACAAATCAATGGGGTGGCCATGGGTACCAAAATGGGACCCAGCTACGCCAACCTTTTCGTAGGCTATATTGAACACCAATTTTTCAATCAATACAACGGCCCCAAACCTGACCTCTACCGTCGCTACATTGACGACTGTGTCGGCGCAACTTCCTCCACCAGAGAGGAACTCAATCAATTTATAACTGCTGTTAATTCGTTTCATCCGGCTCTTAAATATACCTGGGAAATTTCCGACACTTCTTTAGCATTTCTAGATATTAAAGTTTCTGTCGAAGGCAACGGTTTATGCACCAGTGTGCACTACAAACCCACAGATTCTCATAGTTATTTGTTGTATTCATCTTCACATCCATCACATGTCAAGAATTCCATTCCTTATTCTCAGTTTCTTAGACTTCGCCGCCTTTGTAGTGAGGACTCTGATTTTTCCTTAAAATCAGAGGAAATGTGCGAGTTTTTCGACAAACGTGGCTATCCTGCCTCTGTTGTTCAAGCAGGCCATCATCGCGCCCAACAAATCGATCGGCAGTCAGCACTACAAACGTCTAAGAAGGAGAATAATAATAGAATTCCATTCACTCTCACATTTCACCCTCACAACCACGCAGTAAAATCCATCATTCTCAAAAACTTTAAATTACTTCAAAATGATCCCGATACTGGTAGAATCTTTTCGCAACCGCCATTAATTTCATTTAAACGCGACAAAAACATAGGTAACTTTTTAGTCAGAAGTTCTTTCCAAACGAGTGAACAACCCGGTACTTTTAAATGTGCACGCGCACGATGCAAAACATGTCCTTTCATTTGTAACGTTGAGAAATTGTCGGGGCCCAAGCGATCTATTAAAATCACTGATCATTTTACCTGTACCTCAGCCAATGTCATCTACTGTATAACTTGCACTCTCTGCAAAAAGTTATATATCGGCGAAACAGGTAGACGACTAGGCGACCGATTCCGAGAACATCTTCGCGACGTTGAGAAAGACGACAAAAACGCATCTAAACCGGTCGCTAGACACTTTAATCTGCCGAATCATTCGAAGCAACATATGGCGGTCTGTGGCCTCTCCCTACATCAAGGAGGCACAGAAAGCCGCAAAACTCTAGAACAAAAATTTATTTTTCAAATCGGCACTCTTAATCCTCACGGTATCAACGAACGCTTTTCATTCAACTAATTCATTCTGTTGTTTTTTCACGTTGCCAGGCACCAACCAATAGCGTAGCTCCATATTTCTCTATATAAACCACACACAACCCACAATTCCTCGATTCGCTCCGACGAAGGGCTAGCGCTCGAAACGTCAGCTTTCGAATCTCTTTACGGTGGCTAATTCACATTATCAACTCAGTTGATAAAACCAAATTATTCTTTGCACTAAGTCTGGCTATCATCTTTAAAAACTCCCTTGATCATGGTTTTTATTTCCAGTATGATATTTTATCCAGTTGGCAAAAGCAAAAAAATAAAACAAAATTAAATTAAAAAAATAAGAAGAAGGGGTGGATAGTGCTTTCCATCAGACAATTGCCATCCAGTAAGGTAAGGTAAAGTCTGCATACAAGCCAATTGTGGCTCATCAGGCCGGAGCTTATCCCGGTTCCTATAGTATGAAGTGACTAGGAGTATTTCCACTCCCCCCAGGATGGGATGCTAGTCCATTGCAGGGTTACCCCCCAGCATTAAGTTTGTCGTGACCCATTTATACATCTGGGTGGAGAGAGGTACTGTGAGAGTGAAGAATCTTGTCCAAGAAAACAACACAAAGTCCCTGGCCAGGGCTCAAACCTGGACCGCTTGCTCCTTGGGAGTAGATTGCACTAACCATGAGGGCACCACACCTCCCATTGATAAGTTATAATAATTATTACCGGTAACCATGCCATGTTAGGTGTAGTAAAATGGTCCTTCAATATCCATGCTCCTTGCAGTCTCGTCTGTTTCTTATTCACAAGCTGTCTAAGAGTTTTGATTTTTTGAGGGCAACATGAGGGTCTGGAAAGGAGGGGGGTCCTGATCCCGCATTCCTGCTCCTTTTTCATGAGAATCCCACATCCCACACAGTTTATTATCACAGTGACTATCTCAAATTTGGTTTTTCTTTCCCAGAAAAATACATTTAAAGTCAAGTGAGCTAAGAAATAGATTGCAGATTGGCCCTTCAAATTGATATTTTGAATTTACACGTGTTTTTGAAAGGTTCCTGCAAAAAGGAAATAGCTTCGTGTACCTCAGTATGATGAAAGAGCACGATATGGCAATCGTGACCTCTGGGTTTTCTCCGAGGCACTTACTCTTAGCAGTTTCTGCTAACCCAGAGGTTTCATTAAGTTTTTGTGCAGGAACACAGTGGGGTTTTTCAGCCGGGCATTTTTAGTTTTTCTTATGAAAGAAATTACTAAGAAGAGAAGATGAAAACAGCCGGGCAAATTGATGGCTACATGTAAGTCTTGCTCACAACCGGTCAATTTGCTCATTGCCCGTCCTTAATGAACCCCCTGCTAACCCAGTGAAGGTTTTTAAGTGCTTCACAGGTCGTTGTGTTCGTCACTGCTTAGCGGAACATTGAATTTCTCTTTGTGGATCGCCAAGGTTCTGACACTAGAACTACAAGTGTCGTCTGTGTTCACAAGATGAAACAAGACCATACCTCTTACTGTAGCAGAGCTGGCATAACTATTTGCCATATACAGGGCCATCTGTTGAAAAAATTCCCTCAAGAATCACTGAAAACCATGTGGGCTTGACGTCACAATCTCTGCACGCTACTATTGGTCTGTTGCAAGACAATCGACCTCTTTTCCACTAAGTCATTGGAATCTCAGGAATCTTACTTTACAAACATGTCTTTTGATCACTCGAGATTTTTTCTGCCTGCACAGCACTTTCGCACACTGCCTCGCCAGCCTTGCATTTTCACTCGGCTGGCTCATTGGCAATTAACCAGGTACACTTTACAGTTTAGTTTTTGAAAGAAGTCACCACCGGCTTTGCCTACTGGACATTTATTTGGGTTCCCGAATTCCCAACAAACAGGCAAAAAAATTCTGCATCCCATGCCTTAATTTTGGCAACTCCTGCTTCCTGGTGAGCAGTCAAATCTAAGATGCCGTTAAGATATTTATCATTTTCCCGATTCCTCACAGGGTGTGCAGAGGATTTGATAACAGCTGACACCTGGCATCTGGCAAAATTCACCATCTAAGTCTAACAAATTTACCTATTGTAAATGATTGCAGTAAAAAGTGAACATGATATGATGTAGTACCAACTTTTCATACAAGTTTTGATAAAGTTCAAACCTCCACAAATGTAAGTAGTAATCAGCTTTACAGTGTCAAAAATCATAGATTGGGATGACAATACAGTTCAACCTCATTGTCACCTTTTTCTGTCTCACCAGAACACCAGTCTGTCAATTTCCTGTAACAGTTCTAAAATCTCAAGGCAAGGGTCACCCTTCTCCAGTGACCACTTAGTGCTGTCCTAGGCAAGCATGGCTGCTGTTGAGATGTTAAACTGACCTATCTTTTTTTTCTCTCAAGTTAAAATAATTTTGATACGACATGTACATACTTCAACACATGGGAGACACCCTAGAGTTTTTATTTTGTATTTTGTTCCTTTCAGATGTTGCTCAATTTAATTTAAGGAACGAGGGCAGACGGATCATAACAACTCACAAGGTGATGACAAAGGGAAGAAGAATAAAAAGTGTTGTTTTTTCCCACTCACGCATGCTCTTTGCTTGCAGAGAAAAATGACTTCTAGCAACGTATTTGTAACTGTTGCTAAAAAGTTACTGACAATAAATATGTAGGTGGATAAACTAAGCAGGAATGGAGCAGTGTCTCCCACCAATGTGGCCCAGGTTTGATTCTCTCCCAGTGCCATACTGTATGTGGGTTGAGTGTGTCGTTGGTTCTCGCCTTGCTTGGAGGGTTTTTCTCTCTGGGTTCTCTGGTTTTCATCTCTCCACAAAACCAGTGCTGCAAATTCCAATTTAAAAAGGATAGAGGACACGCATAAAAACCAACTTGAGGCTGATTTTACTTCCTCTATAAATATTGTAAAAAATTTGTTATGAAAAGTGAAGTGATCAACATGACGCAAGCATGGAACAAAGAAAAAATGTCAGTTCTCCACAAGAATCGAACCCATGACCTCCCAAACACCGGGCGGGCGCTCTATCCACTGCACTATAGCTACAAGAACTCATAGAGAGCAAGGTCATTTAACTGAGTTCATGTGTGACAGGCATCCTGCATAGTGCTAGGATCAAGGGTTTTGTCTAAGTGCAATAACACGCCATATATATCCTTTAAAACACAGGCTTGCAAAGTCACTGAACATACATACCTCTTCATTCATTCTTCTTTTGAAAAAGTCATACACAGATTCATCTGTCTCATCTTGCTTTCCTCTCACAAATGGTTCCCTGAGAATTGTGGGTAATAATGGCTTTGAAAATAACGATTGTTTTTTGATTATGGAAATAACTCCTGATGGGAGCTGATGAAGCTTTCCTCGTGAATAAATAAATCTGCTCCTGGCAGCTGGGTGACTAGAGGAGACTGCAAGAATGCTACTTTCCAGTCCAAGATCATGAACCTGTCAACAAGTGAAATTGTAAGGCCAAAATTAAGTAGCAAAGTACTTCATACTGTTACCAATAAATTACCATTTAATTTATTTAAATTAATTCATTTTCTAGTCCTTCCAAACATGTTTTTATATGTATGCTATACCAGGACTTGTTTTGAAACCAAGGCAACACAGAACACTGAAATCTAATCATTTTCTGAAAATTTACAATAATATTATAACTTGTCTGTAAGTTTTCAAGCTTAATCTATTGATGCCATTTTTTGAGGGTCTGAATGGGGGGGGGATGCATCCCCATGTTGGTTGTCGGTTTAAATTTCATTACTTTGTTGGTTGTCGGTTAAAATTTTCAACTTTGGTCGGTTGTCGGTAAATCTTAGTTGATTTTTTTGTCGCTAGTCGGTAATTTTTTCCTTGTTTTGTCGGTAGTCAGTAATATTTTCTAGCCCTTTGTTGCTAGTCGGTTAACCCCATTCACACCCTCTTCTCTCTCTTTGGAAGAAAGCCAGCTTTACTGACAGAAGTACATCCAAGATGGGACACAAGAGAAGCATGCTCATTGTACATAAAGATCAAAGTGCTGATGTTTTGTCCACCCCTTCCGATTTTTCTGTAACCCTTGAGAGGAAGCCATTTTTTATTCAAAACATTTTGAATATAGCTGTTATATTGCAATCAACAGTGGTGATATACAAACAATGTGACAGGGTCAATTATTATTCAAGGTTGAACTGAACTTTGCACTTTGTTTTAAAGTCTTTTAAAATGACAATTCAATAATAACAATTAATTAATAACAGTAATAATTTTATTGATTACAATTTTAATAATACATTCTTAATTTTTCAATAATATTTTAAGGATAAATTTTTTTGTTAATTTGACTTACAAAAGAATAGTTGACTTAATTGTTGTTATTCAAAAGATCCAACAACTTTTCCAGCTCATTCATAAAATCAATGTCAAGAGAGAAAGGGTAAGGGCAACTTAGGGCGACCCCATACTTTACATTTTTATTTACACAAGCATGTCATAAAACTCTGCAGGGCAAGATGTTAACCAAGTGCTGCCGTTATTTTTCAAAGAGATGCCAATACATACAATTGGCCTCGTATTACGTAATAGGCTAACTCCAGCTCAACCCTAACCCCCTTAAGTCCACGCCCAAGGATGCCCCCAGTACACCGTCATCTTAGACTAGAATTAAAAGAATCGAAAATTTTAAATAAATTATATTAAATAATCTTTCAATAAAATTTTGAACGCACAATTTTAAGCGTTGCTCTTCCAGCTTTTCCAACAGGCCTGATACTGCGTGGGCCCAACTCAAAAACTGTACCATTCTCCCCTGTCCAACTTTGCATCCATCCCCCTGCCCGTCCACTGGATTCAAGAACTGTTATGTTGCTTGGGTCTGTAACTTTATCCAAAAGGTGATAAGCAGCAGCTAGTCCCGAAATTCCGCCGCCAAGAATGGCAAATTTGCAAGGGGACAGGGATATTCGCCCGCCTCTTGCGACCGCCATGTTGGAAAAGACAACCAGGAGATCTGGGACTGCCGTGTATGTCCGCTGTATAGATAAATCGCGGGCACTGTCTTGTCAAGCACCCGATTCACTCGATTAGTACTGGGCATCACCCGTAAAAATGACATCCAAATTACCGGGCAGCGGCCGCTGTCGTACGTACTATAGTACAGACTATATAAACGAAAAC
>JAHPZR010038653.1:5000-16338 GCA_019787425.1 Platygyra sinensis | reverse complement strand
GGAGGATACCTTTGACAATCTTAGGCTGTCTCTCTTATAAACCAGTTCTACATTAGCTGGGACGTATCTACACAATTCAGCAGCACCCAACGTGTCAAATGCTTAGTTCTTTATTTGTGACTTGAAATTTTCTCTTCAGTGATTCTGGAAGTCAGTCGAACGAGCCTCCTGCAGTCACAACGACCAGCGTCACTACAGCAGAACCCGCACCAGCTGTCACTCAATCTGCGGCCGGTGTCACCGAACAAAATCAAGAGAGAACCTTCCAGTGAGGCTGCACCCACGTCGAGCGTAACCACCAATGCTGTGATGAACGGAAACGCTTCATCGGCCCCTGCTGCGCCCTTGCTCGCCAACGTCACCACGACGAACACGAGTGATGCAGCCTCGCAAGAAAGAAAACCACGGAAGCAGAATATGTGAGTGTTTACGTCATGACTCAGATAAGGTTACACTGTAGAAAACTGAGCCCGTGATGTTTGTACCAGTTGCTTAGTAATTTGAGATGCGCTTTTGTTACAGTTGTCGTCGGTGTACTTCGCGAGCGCTCGGCTAGTCGCGCTGTTTTGTGATTGGATAATACGTTTCGGAAATCCTAGGACGTCTTAAGCGAATGTCGATTTTAAATCTGGCCATGTAACAATCCATTACCATCCTCGTGAACGTTACCCGTCTTCATTTTTTGATGTGTTTCTCTCATCTACGGAGCTTTCTTCTAAAAAAAATCAAAGCAATGTTGTTGGGTTTTTATAATCTTGGTGCGATTTTTAATTTCTCGTAAATCTTGGATGCTTCTGTTTCCAGGGTCGCCACAGAAGACAAGTATGGCAGTAATGTCAACATGGAACCCGATTCGCCGACAGATGAAGATAAGAAAGCGAAACAAGATGAAGGTAAAAATAACGTTCTACCTGACCCAATCTCTCCGTGATCATATTAATTTACATACCAGTTCATGATTAATTCTATGAATGGTTGTGACTTAATTTTGCAGTGATAATCCGAATGCTCTAATTTGCATTGGCGTCATTACTCTAAACAAAATGCACCGACTTATAAATTATACACAAATTTTACACGTGTAACACTGTTTTGATCCCTAAGAGTTCTTCGGTTTTGCCCTTTTCGACCAAATTTTATCCTTGTGGACTGAGATAATTGTATGCGCCGAATATTCTATTAGTGTGCAAAGTGAATATTTCTCATTTTGTTTCCAAACAGCGGACGAGGATTGAAGTTCATATTACTGAAAAGACCGAAGATCTCCATCGTTGCTAACTACAAGATAAACACCAAGGCGGCTCATAACCATTTCCAGCGGTATTCTGATGTCAAGGTCAAAGGTCAGGGGCCGCTATCTGCAATTTACACTGTAGGCAGCGCTCCAAGCTCACTTTTCAAAAAGTCGCCTTTCTGGTGACCTTTAACTGTAAAATGGTCGTTATCACCCGACTTTGCCAGAATTTGGTGGCCAAAAATTTTTTCCACTCGCCATGGCGACCAAACTGGTCGCAGCTTGGAGCGCTGATAGGGACCGTTATGTTAGAGAATGACGAAATACCTTCACGATTTTTTTCCCGCTTTAGTTCAGACGCATGGTACCCAACGATATGCCCCGTCGCCCCTTACTCCAGCTTTTCCCTCACTATCCCCTCTCTCTTCACTTTCTTCCTCCCCTTCCCCCTCCCCTACCCACATAAATATAATATTGTATTGTATAATTTTATCCCAAGGGCTTTATTTATATAAAGCCAAGCTAACAAGAATACATTTTGTCTGGTTGTGAGCTCTCTACCACAAAAAGCACATTTTGCATGTCGTGGCAGGTTTTGCTCATACAAACAAGATATCCGATAAATGTACAGTTACTTTTTTCTCTCGTATCATTGTCTACATGTTTGTAGTGCAAATCTACTAGCCGCCGTTCTATCACGAATTCCGTTCTCTGATTGGCTACGCTATCTTGTGATAGATAGTGAATAGCGTAGCGGTGTACCTTGTGAACAAAATGACGGCTGATTGTGGGTGTTTTCGAAGTGTCCGTGAAGAGAATTTAGGTAAAGTTTTGAACGACTAGTAGATTTATGCTACACAATTAGATAACTCGCTCACGATTTCTATGCGTGATTTCTATGCACTGACGAGGGCTGTACCCTCGTCAAGTATCACTCGATAGGAATCTCTAGCTCATAATCTGAGGTGCTTAAAGGGCTCAGTCACGGCATCTTGAGTTATTTTGAACATTGAAAAAATAACCGTTAAATTGAAGGAAACCTAAAAAATAAACACTTTATAAAGATAGAAAAACATCAAAGAGATAATAATAAACCATAAAGGAACAAGGATGGTTAAGGATGGAGAAGATTGACACGGATTGCAAACAACGAATTTGAAAAGTTTAGCTAAGCTTTTCAAACGTGACTGAGCCCCTTTAAGAGAGACTTACTACCGTAGCAGTCATGCATGCGACTAAATTTCTTAATGGAGTGCGGGTCTTGTTCAAATTCAAGGCCAGCCAGTTTTGAGCCTACTTTTTAATAAGCTCCTTCCACCTTCCTTACAATTAAGTCCCAAATAAAGTTACCTTTTAGCAAAAGTTATCCCAGGAAATTTTTCTCCGTTCGATATCTGAATTTATGGTTTGTATTTGTTGTTCCTCAGAGGAAAGAAAGCCCTCAATACAAGAGATTGCAAGTCAGAAGGGAATTGTACAGAGAGCTAACGGCTGGAGGGTCCAGCACATCGCCGGCCAAATGGACGAGCTGGTGAGAGGGAAACTGGGTGGAGCCCCGAGTGTGAAATATAATTTGGATCATTGAAACTTTAACCTAACCTTACATTTTTTTTTTGCTTCTCAGATATCTGCTGAACAAGACGTGCTGAAAAAGATGGGAGAACTCAGAGAGAAAATTCCGAAGGTCAAACCTGGGCAGAAAACAAAATTCCAGGACGACTTAGTGATGTTAAACGAACTTCTTCAGGTGAGGACTTCAGACACTAGAACATTCCGTCAATTGTAAACAGAAAGTAAACTGAGCCTCTAACACCGGAAGTTGTTCCTAACGTCTGTTTATTTATGTCCGTTATACATAATTGTTTCAATGTTCGTGAGTAACGATAGCATACATTTTTTAAAGGGTAATATTCAGAGATCACAGCTGGTTGTTGAGCAGCTTGGAGACTCGAGAAAATCAATGGTCAAAGTAAGTGGAGACATGTCTTTACTTTCCTGGGTATCATTTTTGTCGTTTATCGTGCTATTTCTTATGCCTATCAGCGAGGAAAGATGATTATATGACGATGTTTCAGAAATTCAGGCCTAAATCAACGGTATTGAACATATCTGACTAAGAAACAACGCATCTATTTGGTTGTATTTTTGCGCGGGATAATTCAAAACTCAACAACAACTAATCGTAGACTTGACAAGAGTAACCTCATCAGAATGGAATGTCTGGCTCGTTTCCAGATATACCAGGAAAATTTTTCAGAGCGCGAGAAGAGGTAATGGCTATATACTGCTGATTATCGTTAATAAATTTAGGCTCCGTCTCGAAACTTATTGTCTCTCTTTTTCTTTGAGGTGCTGGATCACAGGCAGCGCGTCATGGAAATAATTCAAAAGCAGATGAACAAACGAAATCCCAAGAAGAAAAGCCAATAAAAATGGTCATTTTATAAGGATAAACACCGGAGATAGTATTTTTATATAAAATGCGAATTGCAAAGCAAAGCGCTTCAACATCATGTTAATGGTGTACCAGTTCAACATGGAGGATCATCACGCTATTGTTCTTAAAAATGGAGAATGGAAGTGCTTATTACTTTAGAGACTTCTTTTACGGTTTATTAAATAAATCGGCTGGTGTTGGTTTCTTCTTAACCTCCTTTATTCCTGGACCCTGGAATATTTATTGGCTGTGAAATGGAAAGTGTGAACAACTTTTTGAAGTCATTATTTCGACGGTCACGAAGCGATTTTCCGAGAAAGCGTTGCGTGATACTGCAAATAAATGCTAAAGATTTGAGTGCTTTGTCACGTAAGGAGATCAGCGCGCCTATAGAATAAGCTTGGAGTAACCTCTGTGTGACATCTTACTTCACCTTGACTCTGCTAAGCTACCCGGCTTCCTTCAAACTACTATTGAGTAAACAACAAGTGCCTGTCTGGACTCCAGTCTTTCTCCACTTGAGAGAAGTCTGGCACTGGGCCGGAAACAATCCATACTGCTGACGTAACTCTACAGAAATGCCTGTCCTTTGATTGGTCGTTACTTGCGAACGAGAATTAAACAACCAATCAGAAACGCTGCATGGGGCTGTAAACACGCGTGATTTGTGTGGTGTAGAATTTTTTGGGTCTTGACTGATCACGATTTGAGACATCATTTGAAGTTTGCCTAACTCCAAGAACAAACTCCAACGCTTCTCCCTTCAAGACATTTCACCCATTTTCTCTTAGCTTCGGTTCTATTAGATTTTTCCCACAACTTCGCTTACAAATCCACACCCTCACAACCACCACCCCATCCTCCCCGTGCCATTTTGTATATAGTCTCTAGTATGTTAAGTTATGATAGCGGATTGCGATTGTAAGAAACAAAAATGTAAGATATCATTTATACGTGATTAAACAAGATGAAATGGACGTTTTAGTTTTTTTTCGTTTTAATGTATCTTTATTTAAAGAATTAAGATCTTTCTTGGAATGGAACAAAAATCGCAGACTACCCTCCTTGAAGAATTTCAAACTCTTGATAAAGAGGACGCTGGTCTACTTTTTCGGGCAGAGAAAGAAAGAAAGAAACGAACTGCGTGAATTGGGCTAATCAAATTTGTTTGCCACAAATACTATGGGTGACATAACATGCAAAGGGAGGGGTACCGTGTTATCTCCTCTTATCACACCCAGGGTAAGTAGAAGTGCTTATCGCTTCAAAAAAAAAGAAAATCATCCAGCTCACGTGCTTGTAACCAAAACCTTGCACATCCCTGTAGACTGAAAACGAACCTGTACCCGTAAATTGACAGGCGAGGGAGGTTTTTGCACGAACGTGGCACAAGGTAAAAACTGACAGCACGTGCAACATGAAGAATTTGAAAAACTGTTTTAGTGTTATATTTCATTGCGGTTCAAAGTTCTCCGCCATGTTTCTGTACATTAAAGACAATGGCAACTCGAAGATCTTCTCCATTGAGAGTTCAAAGTATTGTAGGTTATTGTATTGTATTGGTTACTGGTGCCAAGAGAAAGATATCTGGAACATTTTCTCTCTCTTCTCGTTTAAAATACCTAAGGGTTACGAGGAAATTCTGTCCTGTTTGTTTCTCGCAAGTATAATAGTCATTGCAAATTTTCCGAGTCTTCGTGTCCATTACCAATTATCGATGTTCTTTATTAAGGCAAATCCTGCCAAAATAGCAAAAACATTGACGTAAAATCGTCCTTCTGTTCGATGCACTCCACTTTGTCAAGCTTTCTTATTTGGTGTGGGTTGCTGTTTCGGACAAGGAGATTCGCACGTGTTGTCACGGTTACCAGGGAAACAAGGTTTACACGCCGCCGAATTTAATGACAGCTCCGACTCCTATGAAACAATACCAGAAAGAGAATGCAGTGGTCAGCTTTTCCGAGTAATGTTAATAAAGTGATAAAGTTAGTAACGGGACAAAGGCCTATTAGGGCCTATTAAAGCTGAATACAGGGAAAGTAAGAACCAGTTTAGAGTCGTTTTCAGACTAAAACTCGAGAAGCCGACATTTTACGGTGAGCAGCTCTGCTAGTAATGTAAAATATCTGCCGCTAGCACTACCTACTCTCTGATTGGACAAGATAGATTTGTCAGGAAACGATTGGCAGGCGTTTCCTTGGCGGAAAACGGGCGGTAGTCAATTTTTGGCGGGAAACGAGAGACAGGCGCTTTTTATTGTAGCTAGGTGTCCGCAGTTAGTGAACACTATATGCTAGCGACTTCGACACACTAATAAAGTTATTATCTTATCTTTTGGCGGAAAACGTGCTAATAGGCGCTTTGAGGTGGTGGCAAACAGAGAATTATCTCAACTTCACAATTATGATCTAAGATAGTCTGGCTGCAGGATCTACAGCTACAAGAAAGCTTTCATTCTTTCTTTCTCACCTCATCTTGTGTTAGTTGAAAATACCCATCGCCTCGCGTATTAGTAGTTTCTTCCAGTGGCGTTTGGCAAGTCGTACAAGATGATCTGTCAAACCTTAGTAACCTGAACAAACGGGATCTGTGAACAAAAACGAACGTTACTCCTGAATTAAAAGACACGGTGTTTTTTTATAGATAGCATTGAGAGCATCGGCCATCTTTACAGAGCAAACATGAAAAAGGCCCAAGACCGATATCGCTCGCATGGGAACTTTGTTTCAGAATAGATACCTTTTGAAGGGTGAAAAAGAATTCGTTCCTGGGCTTTTTTTGTTCCTTTTCTATCCATTTAAAACACAAACATGCTTTCATTTGCAAAACATAAACATGCTTTCACCGTTCAATGCATAAGCAAGCTATTGCGGTTTGTTGCGGAATCATATGTCCTCTACCATACACAGACTATAATCTGTGGACGCGCCCCGAGGTGGGCGACCTGCTCTGTTATCAAGGTTCTTTATAAACTGGCCAAACGAGACACTAGGTAAACAACGCAAACAATGTCTGGCCATAACAAAAAAAAACAACAACAAAAGAAGTGCAGATTAACAAGAACGAATCAAAATGGAGGTTTTAAAGAGGTGCAGGTCAACTGGGACGCAGAATGGCTGAAGACCAGATTTCATATCACGCTGAAAATTTCGCAATTAGTATTGTACGTCGAATTTATCATTCGCACCTGATTGGTTCCGCACAAACTATGATCTGGAATTGGATAGTTAATGAAAAACATGTTAACTGAGCTCCTATGAGTGGAGATATCACATCCCACATGCGACATTTTCTCAACCGACCATAAAATTTTCAAGGGAACATTTTCGCAAGCTTTTGTTTTTCCTTTAATACTAAAATCGAATGGCCTGAAGTTTTATAGCTTTGCACATGCGCTGAGCCGTGAAACCATCCCTTAAAACTGAAACAACGCATAAAAAACGTTTCGAGACATCAACATAGCAAGAACCGATAAAGCAGGATCGCAACAGTGGACAGCTGTTTCGTCCTTCTTGAGACTTGTCAGCACTATGTAGCGAAGATATGTAACGCCAGCCCAAGAGCCAACGCACATGGCCGGATGACCCGTTCATTATGTCAAGTTCCGTTCTTTGAATTCACTTACACCCCGAAACACGTGTTGTCACATCACGTGTCACATCACGTGTTTCGGGGCGCAAGGAGACAAAGTGTCACGATTGGTGTCTCGAAAAACAAAAATAAATGGGCATATACTCCATGTTAACTTCTCATATAGTCTCCCTATATACCCATATATTATATGCTAGCATGAAGTGGTGTATACTACCGCATGGAAATATGTATGGGGAGACTATATGGGAAGTTAACATGGAGTATATGCCAATAAATAGCCTATCAGATCTCTTATAGATCCTACGGGGGCAGCGATTATCGTACTCCCTCCACTCCCCCCGCTTCCTCGCCCCTGCCGACTGGATCAAAGTTCTTACTTGAGACAAGCGACGAATCTGTTGAGTGTGAGCGACAAGACAGCGACAAGAAGTTCATAAAGCAGTACATGGTACAGAGATAAATTCACGTAGTAGAGAAAAAAGAAGAACGTCGGTGCAGTAAACCAGACCTGCAAACAAAACAAGGACAAAACAAATATCAGAAAACAAGCTTCAACTATAAAAAAGAATTGGGAGGCGGTCGGGTGCTTCTAATAGAATTCGCCATTCAAAAAAGACACAACGATAGCTATTCTACCAGCAGATGATGATTTTTCACTTGTCAGCCATCTGGGAAGCGGGAAACTAATGTTTAAGTTAACGCGATGGACTCGAGAAATTTAGTCGGAGCGCTCAATAGGGGCTTTTTAATGTGTTTTTGGTTAGGACACTTCACTTTCTCACCAGAAGAAAGAATGTGCACTAGTAACCCAGGACCATAGGGCAACTTTGGCGGAGTGCCAGCACCGTTCCAGCCCTCCCAGCCCTCGCAAATCACATGGTTTCCAGACGTAACTTTTCAAAATTCCATGATTTTGATGCAAGCTCTTAGTTAGCCCATAGAAACGACAGCAATAGAATCCTGGCTTAACTTTCTGTTTCAACTCCGAATTAGTTCAGGTAGTGTTGATTGAGCCCCCGAGCTTTAGCTATATCAATATAGTCCAACTGTAAAATGTAGGTTTTCTTAGGAAATAAAAATGATAATGATGATGATCCTCACCAGCCATTCTGTGTAGCTATAAAATATATCGGCGAAGTAGTAGTAGTTTTCTCGTTGAAGTCTCAACATAACTATTGTTACAATGAACGATGCAAAGATAAAACTATAAACTCCAACCATAAAACGGTCAGCTAAGGTCAGCTCCTGCAGATAAAACAAAAAAAAAAAGAAAACAAAAATACACACGTCAATTAACTCTTAGCTTCTAATCAACAAAAATTCGTGCATTCTCCTGGGAAGATAATATTTGACAATCAGTTTACGAGCACGAGATTTCTCTCACGCATAGAAATCGAGAGAGAACAATAGCTAGTAATGTAATTGTTTTAGTATATATCTACTGGTCGATCAGACCACCACAGGGAGCAGAGGAGTCCTATTTGACCGTATTTCTAGTTAAATTCACCGTACAATTGTAGCGCGAATCGATCTGTTGTTAATTCAAATCGTGTGGATTGATATCCTATCTTCTTAAATGGCCGGCGCCCGATCGGCGGAAAGCGAAGCTTTCCGTAGTCCACAGTGACTGCTGTATGCGGCATTCGACGTGAGGATAGGATAGGATTTCAAACGACGCGTAACACGATCGCATGTTTACGGTTTGATCACGCACAGCGATTTGAATTAACAGATCGATTCGCGCGACAATTGTACGGTGAATTTAACTAGAAATACGGTCAAATAGGACTTCTCTGCTCCCTGTGATCAGACTTTAATCTAAATCCTCTTCAAAGACACTTGGAAAACCCAAAGGAGCGACTGCCAGTGCATTACCAAGCGCACCCTGCTATGCTATTCGCTATCTTTTAAACAATTAGATTATGAGCTCGAGATTTCCATCGCGCGATAGTTGACGAGGGCGCAGCCCAAGTCAACTATCACGCATAGAAATCTCGAGCTCATAATCGTTCAAAACGTTATCTACATCCTCTTCCCAGACACTTGAGAAAATGCCGAGACTGGCTAGGCTCGATTTCCAGCCGCTGTTCGGGAAATGAGCCCGCGCTCCTCCCCCGAGGAGCCTCCCTCGGGAAGGGTAGACCAGACGCGAGAGAGCGGCGGAAATCGAGCCCAAGAAGCTGCCATCATTTTGTTCACAAGGGTACACTGCTACGCTTTACTCACTATCTGTCACAAATAGATATAGTGAGTAGCGTAGCCAATCAGAGAACAGCATTCGTGATAGAACGCTAGTAGATATATACTGAAACAGAATAGATAGTGAGTAACATAGCCAATCAGAGAACATAGAACGCTATATTTATATCAAAATGTTAAAATGTTCAAATTTTTTTGATGTGTCAGTGACGGACGTAAGATGTATGTTCACCAATTTCGTCGACATTGTCTAATAAACACATTTTTATAATCTAAAATGGGAGTCCGACAAGATAAGCTCAAGATGGTTATTTCGGGTGTCACTGCCTCACTGTGCATATTAGTAAGTTAATAACTTGTCATTATATGAATGAGAAAATTACTTCATTCTAATTGGTTAAAGGCAGGCAAATTTATTTTTCAATTTGCACAGTAAAGCTAATAACGTGCGTGCGTTCGTAATTTTCTCGCACATGTAATAAATGAGTAATCCCGGGGAGTAATCGTATGAAAGCTCATTTCTAGTAGTTTTATCAACTGGGTGATTATGTGAATTGGCCACCGTAAAGAGATTCGGAAGCTGACGTTTCGAGCGCTAGCCTTCGCTCCGACGAAGGGGTAACACTCAAAACGTCAGCTTCCGAATCTGCCGAATCTCTTTACGGTGGCCAATTCACATTATCAACCCAGTTGATAAAACCAAATTGTCTTGTAATACTCCCACCGACGCAGCACCACAGTTCTTTAGAAACTTACCCCCTTTATTCGTATGAAAGCTCAGTTAGGATTAACACTACACAACGTATTCGAAAATTATTTCAAAATTACACTCGTCTTTTTAATTTTCTACATTATCGAATATCATTTTCGAAAATCTCTGTTTTCCACACCAAAACTCCGTCAAAGCCCGCGTTTTCAAATCATCTGCTTTGAAGAGCGTTTTCGAAAAGCTCCGTCATTTCGTGTCTGATTAGTGTGGACGACAGGCCCTAACCGTGGAAAAAAAGCTGTGTCTCCAGCGCAGTGGGGACGGGACTTCATGTTCAATCGCGCACGTGTAATAATCTTTGTAGCTCCAGTTTTTCGGATATAACAGGAGGAGAAAACTCACCGGCGTATCAGGAGTTTGTTCACTGACAGTCGCATGAAACATAACGGCGGACACTAACAAGGACCTGTGAAAAAATAAAGAAAACAAAAGAAAGCATAAACAATTGACAAATGAGTGACCATTAACTGAAACAGGAAAACATTGCTGTGGGAATATCTGCATGCGACTAAGTTACAATGGTGTTTCTGTTGATCTTACTTCTGACAAAAGGTTGTTCGGGACGGCCAAACTGTCTTCGACGAGCAAAAAATGTTTGAGAAATAATTTCTTCCGCAACAAATGCTTCCCTTGTTTACCCGCCGAGAGAAACGAAATGTTGACTATGCACTGACTCACGCACTTGCAGCGTTCAACCATAGTTAGTAGATGGTTCAACCAATGAAAACCAAAGAGCCAATCGCAGCAAAACGCAAATTAAAACGATAACTCAATCAGACCTCGAAGGGAAAACATGCAATCCGCGTCAAGCGCGGGAAAACGGTTGGAAGCCAATTCCACGTTGGCTCTGATTTTGCTCCTGATTGGTAGAGAAAAGAGCATCATGATGTTGGGCTGTGTTTGGGTAAAGACTGAGTCTGGTGCACAATGTTTTTCTTCTGTTTCCGGATGTGGTTGTGGTTTCGGATTTGAACAAAAATTTTGGCGGATCGATGGATTTACATACCCCTGTTTACCCCCTTCTAATAGTGAGTCAGATCCAAAGCAAAACCCTAGTAAATTGCATTCAAAGAGTTGAAAAACTGCTGTAATCTCACGCGTTTTA
>JAHPZR010038653.1:0-2500 GCA_019787425.1 Platygyra sinensis | reverse complement strand
TTAGGGCTTATGAGCAGCAGTTTATGATATACGATAATGGAGAAAATAAATCATAAATTTACAATTTTTTACCTGCATTACTTTCCATCTGAGCTCCTTTGCAGTCATTTCCATGTCCTGGATGACAATTTTTAATGTTTGGTTGTCATAGCTAAGCAAAAATCAAACAGTTATTTTCAGTTTTTGTTTTTAAGTCACTATCTATTGTCCTGATAAGCAAGATATTTAGTACACTCACGGATAGTCTTGAAGATCTGCAGCAAAATTAAAAGCTGATTTCACCCTAAAGTACTTTCCTTCATGACTAGACACCTGAAAGAAATCCAAACATCACTGTCATTATTTCATATTATTTAACTAAGATTTCACCTTGGCCTAGCCTGTTCCAAGCTCTCAGTCAGTGGGGATGATCAAAAAGGGCAAGGTGATGAGTGGGGTCTGGGAGAGAAAAGTAGAGGGCAGGAGAGCCTGTAAACATTGTTTTGAAAACCTTAGCCTGCAAGCAGGCTCACGTTAGAGCTGCACAAGCAGCAGAATCTGCTGCATGCTAGTAAACCTACTAGCCTGTGAGTGCAGACACATTTCTGGCTATTGCCTTTCAGCAGAGACAAGGCATTTAACCGACAACTAGAAATATATCTGCATTTGCAGTGTAGACAACTCCTAGATTTTCTGATTAGGTGTCTTTACACCAATTAAACTTGAATGTGGGCAACTTTTGAGACACAAGTCTGCTTTTCGGCTGCTTCTCTTAGTTGAACAAATCTCCTCTTTCTTGCATTAATTTCAGAGTCTAAGACAGAGTATCACCTCTTGACTTCTTGTAAAGCAACTTAAGGAGGCTCAAAAGGGTTTTTAGCTGCACGCGCGCGCACAATCTACACACGCCATAACTAAGGTGCAGGCGTCAGCTGAATCAGTATTAAAATCAGCCCACCGGAAGTTAATGCTGTGTAAAATCGTGCGAACCGGAAATAAAATCTGTGGAAAACATTTGTTTTAGCTCGAAAGTTTGCTCGGTGACCTATCTTGATTTTTTGCATGCATGCACCATTCACAATGGCACTTCAGATATAAAAGGTTCGGGGAAAATTATCTAGTGGAATTTTCTGTAAGGCATAAAACGCGTTTTCTTAAAATAATTTATATTTAATTCTACTAGATAAATTTTTTCCATACTGTCTGAAAAATTTAAGAATTTAGGGAACTTTCCAACAAAGAAATAAAAATGGTAGGTCACCGAATTAGTCTCTCAGATAATTTATGAAAACTGAAATTTAGGGGACGCTTTTGCGGACCTTGTGCATTGCCATGGTAACTGATATGACGTCACAAGTACCCTTAAAGTATAGCCCAACAATAGAGTTGCAAGGAGACATATAGTTTGCCCACACCATTAACCCTTTCAGTGCCAAGGACGTACTTATAGATTTTACTCTGTCTAACGCCAGACGATTTTACTCGTCAAAGGGAAACCCCTTGGCACTGAAGGGGTTAAAAAACTATCTCCCTTAACCCTTTCAGTGCCAAGGACGTACTTATAGATTTTACTCTGTCTAACGCCAGACGATTTTACTCGTCAAAGGGAAACCCCTTGGCACTGAAGGGGTTAAACATCCGTTTTTGTAATCTTCCATCTTTTCACAAACAAACATAGCAACGAAAAACACTTTCGAGCCTCCTTAATTCTGTGCAGCTTTGACGGTTTTCACCATAAACTACCACAAACAGTTCAACCTTTTTTATTGGTTATTGCAAAAAAGAAGTCTGTGACTCCTTACTTCAGCAGATTATTCACTGTATTTAATTTTCCACTTCTTGCAGTGAACATTTAGCATATAGTGAATAGTTCCAGAAAATATCCATACCCACCCTAAGGGTTTTTGGAAACTCCACAGGGGGGGGGTCTTGAAAGCCAGATTTTCATAAAAAAAATAAGTATTAATAAAAACTGAAATTTCCAGAGGGATTTTTTGAGGGGGGATAGGGGGGGAGGGGGGTATGGATATTTCCATATTATTATTAGTATTCCCAAAACAACAATAAAAGCATGTGACACAATCAAACACCAACCCACGGTCTGGCCAGTACCTAACGCATGCGCACAGCATATCACCCGGGCAGTGGCAGCCATGGACAGCTGTTTCGGCCTTGTTAGGCCTCATCAGCATGGCATAGCCCTCCCACATGTGTGTGTGGAGCAGGCGCTTGAGGTCATTCCCCAGTATTGCATTGCGCATCCCTACTGCGCATAATTTTACGCGTGATTAGCGCGCGCATTAGAAAATGGCGGCTTTTTCTTTACGACTGGACCTCAACGAAGAGGTAAATTGTCATTTTTCTCAAAAACGACTACGGTGACCTGTCATTTTTTTCTGTTGTTTTGATTTGATTAGTAAATTTCTCTATGTAAAATAAATATGGGCCAATTCTCAGTGTTGAGAAAAAAAACAATCGTCGGAAACGTGAATTTAGCAAGCAATCGTGGTGCTGTTATAAG
>JAHPZR010038652.1:40000-74473 GCA_019787425.1 Platygyra sinensis | reverse complement strand
TCAGTGCCTAAAAGTGGCGGTTTGTGCCCAGCTAAGCCCATAAGCATATGTTTGAAACAAGAGAGGCCTACACACGGTTTACCACAAAACCCGATCTCGCCTTCATCCCATGGGCATCTATTTTTTTTCTCCTTTGAACCCGTTCTGAAAAAATCATCGCTCTCTCCCAAAATAGCATAAAGCATTTTAATTTCTTCTCTCGTAATATTTGAAGCAGCCGATTTGCTCTTGTCTACGTCTCCAGCCCGCCGGGCTTCCAAAATAGCATAAAGCATTTTAATGTCTTCTCTCGTAATATTTGAGGCAGCCGATTTGCTCTTGTCTACGTCTCCAGTCCGCCGGGCTTCCAAAATAGCATAAAACATTTTAATGTCTTCTCTCGTAATATTTGAGGCAGCCATTGTTGTTATACAATAATAATTGTAAATCTTCAAATAGGGCTTTAATCTGCAATAAAAAATTTTATTGCCTGTGATCTTTCAATCTCTCAAGCCAAAACAAAAGTCTCTTTCCATCATATACGAGTCGGGCCGCAACCCCCCTGACAATTCGTCGTAGGCTCTATGTTTGGCCGGGGGTGTCGGTGGCCAAGGCGTAGACGTAGGGCAAGGTGTAGTCAGATATAAAAACGGGGCAAACAGAGGCATAGTTGGCCAAGGCTCCAATTCCTCCCTCCCAAGAATACATTTTTCCGACAGCTTCTCTTGCAACGCCTGTTTCACAAGCCTTTTTCTTTCTTTTTCTCGTCCGCAGCCACGGCATAGTTGGATCTGACTTATTACACCAACACCACAGCTAAAACAAGGATGCGGTATTTTACTTCCATTCCTTATCTTAAGCCTGTGTACTTTGCAATATTCTTCGCGGCAAGATTTTCCACATATTTCATGCTTCCCATTTTTCAACCATGGGCAAATGTTATATCCTCTGTGACCTCTCATTTTAGAATACACCGCATTTTTCTAATTGAGATTTAACTTTGCAATCAGTGGCTTTCCCAAGTAGTAAGTAAAGGACTTGACGAATACTACTTTTTTCTGTAGACCTTAGAATCGCCGAAATAATGCGCTCAGCGGCGGGTCGAAGCTGGCTGAGACCCGACGTTGAAAGCATTATTTCGGCCTACAGAAAAAAGTGGTATTCGTCAAGTCCTTTACTTACTACTCACCTTGTCACAGATTCAGCTATCACACCATATCCCTTCTCTGATCATGATTACATTAGTCTCAAATTAAACATGGAAAACATACAATGCAGCCCCGGCTACTGGCATTTTAATAATGATTTACTTTAAGATGCCGTCTTCGAAGCAGAAATTAATGACTTCTGGAACACTTGGGATAAAGCAATACAACACTTCAAAAACATTGCTATCTGTTGCACCACTATCAACAATAAAATCAAATGCAATGACAAACTTCAATTAACATGCCGCTTAAATCAACTTCATGCCAGAGCGAGCTCAGGCCTTGCTCACGACATTGAAAATTATTTCTCTGCCAAAGAAAAACTAAAACAGTTTGAACTCGAGGAATGAGAATCTATTCAACTCCGCTCCAAAGCTTGCTTTCTGGAAAAAGGCGAATGCAGCACACGATATTTCCACTCCTTAGAGAAAAAACAGAAAGCTGATCAAACCATTCGCCTCCTCACGAAAGATAACCTTGATACCATCTCTAATCCATATGATCTCTTGCAAGAGACACATCATTTTTATCAGTCCCTATATTCTGCTGAACCTCATGATAACGATGCCTGCAACGATTTCCTCACTTTTAATACCCCTACACTTTCCTTAGCCGATCGCAACTGCTGTGAAGGTCCACTTAACCCATTGTCTCCCATGCCAGATGTAACCGGCCGTGCAAAAACCCACCCCGATTTCCCGTGCCGGCCGTAACCGGCCGTAAAAAGGCATGCGAGGACAATTGCCTCTCTTACCCTCCCTGAAGATATTTTGGTCCTCCTATTGTTCTATTTTTGTTAAGGACAAATAAACCAATGAGAATGGACCTTCTGAGCATATTTTTAGAGGACTTTAGGGGTCCTAGAAAGATGGTTTTTCGTCTTAAAATCATGCACTCGAAAAGCGCAGGTAATCATGGCGCGTTGCAGGACAAATCTACAAACTTCCAGGGTCTTGTTTTAATTTCTAAAATGGAGAAATTGCTTCTTTGGCATTTAAAATGAAAAGGAAAAACATAAATCGATGTTTAGGTGGTCTCAGAATGGAAGGCCAAGGTGAATGGAGCCCTCAAACCTTTCTGGAGAAAAATTTTTCCTTCCTTCAACAGCGGCGGAAACAAGACGATCGGTGCATTTTCAAGTGAGTTTTGAATACAGATCGCGGATTTAAAGCAGCTGCCTGGACTTAAGACAACAAAAATGGTAATGTAGAGTATTAGTTCTAAGTCGAATTTAGCGTTTAGCACGATTGGCAAAGCCACGGCCCATAAAATAACGTCAAAACTTTTAGGGAAAAACTCACGCTTTCGCTTTAGCGTGAATAATATTAATTCGAACATGCGGTCATGCGGTAAATCACGTCCGTGAAATTTTGAACATTTTTGTGCTTTTAGATAAGTTTTTTTGCCTTATGTTGAATGAAAATTTATTGTTATTGAACTCCCTGTCATGTTTCTTTCCTTTGGTTGCCTTTATTTGGGAATTTTAGGTTTTAAAAGTGAACAGTATTTTGTCAGGCTGAATTTCTGCATATTAATTTATGGCGACTGCTGTGGTTTGTTTGTCTTGTGTATTTGCTTCCCTGAAATATATTTTATTGGGTCTTGTTCAGCTTCTACAGAACTTTTAAGGAAAGAACTAGGTGGGCACTAAATTTACACAGTTGAAAAATGATTTATCTCAAAATAATTGACTTGTTTTTGTCGTGTTTTTGATGTACAACTTTCATCTTTCTTTGGCCGCACTGTATAATTTCGTTGGGCGGCGAAAAAATTATCTGAATTTCTTCTTTTAAATTGGGTTTTACTTGTGTTTTTCACCTTTATGGTCTGGTGTTTTCTTAAATGTTATCCGTTAGAGTAAAAGAATGAAAATTCTGTTTTATTCGGTTTCGTTTTGTCCTCTAAAGTCAAAAAATTAACTCATTTTTGCGTATTCAATTTTCTCGGCTTTTGTCCCGCAGCAAAGGAAAAAATATAATTTCTTGTTTTCTTACAAGTTAAAAACATCAAGTTAAGTTCTTCCTGTTGATATTTTTTAATATTTTTGAAATAAACGAAGTCTTGAAACCTGATCTTGTGTCTGTGGTTACTGCACATATGGTTTATTTTTTTGCTTTGGCTCGCTCTGAAATATTCCAAAAAATGCCAGGAAATTAGGGGTGGGTCGCGGACAGTTTGATGCGGGGGTCAATGGGTTAACCAACAAGAATTAATGCAAGCCCTCAACAGCATGGAGAATAATAAATCACCAGACATTGATGGCCTCACGACAAATTTCTATAAACACTTCTGGCTGCTTATTGGCAACAAACTCACATGTGTTTACTTACAATCACGCTCTTACAACTGGCTCCCTTTCAGTCACGTAACGCCATGGAATTATCACCTTAGTATTTAAAAAATGAGACCGCACTCGTCTAAAAAACTGGCGGCCAATCATGCTTCTGACCACAGATTATAAAATCCTTACAAAAATACTGGCAAACCGACTCAAAAAAGTCCTTCCTATATTAGTCCATTCAGACCAAACCGCGTGCGTCCCAGGACGCACAATTAATGACAACGTCAGCTTAATCCGCGACATGACTCAGTACGCAAATGAATCTAATACACCGCTCGCCCTGATCTCCATAGATCAACCAAAAGCCTTCGACAGAGTCTCACATGAGTTTCTGTTTAAATTCCTGCAAAAATTTGGCTTTGGCCCTGTGTTCCAACAATGGATAAAAACAATTTACAATACAGCATCCAGCTCTGTAAATGTCAAAGGATGGTTTACGGCCTTCATCCACTTGAAACGTGGATTAAGACAGAGCTGCGCTCTATCCATGCCTCTATATATCCTGACTGCAGAAATCTGTTCAAGCCCTACCATTCGCGGACTTTATACACCTGACGGACAACACGAAGTAAAACTCTCCCAATACGCAGATGACACTTCGCTCCTATTGCGTGAGGATGACTCAATAAATAACACCTTCCACTGCCTTAACCAATACAAGTGAGCCTCAGGCGCCAAAATCAATCGAGCAAAATGCAAAGGACTCTAGTGTGGTTTACTCAAACACCGCTCCGACAACCCCCTCAACCTCGACTGGTTCAATGAATTTCTCCCCGACCCGATCCTGGGTACCTTCTTTGGAAACATAGACTGTACTCAGCGTAATTTTGAACCCTGTATCCAAAAAATTAAGAACACAATAGCAGCCTGGAATCATAGAGAACTCAGCCACAAGGAGAAAGCCCTGGTAATCAACGGTCTACTAACATCTACTCTCTGGTTTACAGCCACTTCAAACGCTATACCCCCCTGGGCTATCTCTGAAATCAGACGAGATCAAGTGATCAAGCCCTGGAATTTTCTTGCCGACGCTTTGCTGCGTTCAGATGATAGAGTTACTGTGAAATACACCTTCAGAGGCTGAGTCTAATCTTACTGTAGAGTTGTATTCTGATGTTTCGGATGATGAATTTACGGACTGCAACACTGAGTTTATGCAGGAGGTCAACCAGTTCGAGCGTGAATATTTTGAGTCCTTGCACGCGGAGAATGTGGAGTCAAATGTTAATTTTGCAGATAGCCCTGTCCTTCTGCATCAAAAGGTTTTGACAGGCTTTAAGGAGAAACATTTTCACTGCCATAATGTCATGCCCAACCGGCCTTTTTCAAGACAGATTCTTTTATGCCGGCGTCCAAAATTTTTGATGCGTTGAAAAAGGATGGTTTCCGTTTAGAACATATTCGTTGTTTACAGAGAAAGCAGACAGGCGAGATTTTCATCACTTTCTGCCCGAGTTAACTTCATGACACCTTTCTTTCAAAGAGCTCTTTTGTTACACCAGGGCGCTCATATGCGCCCAGTGACTCTGAAAGAACATTAATGTGTATGACACTCTGTATGAATTACCTGATATGGCTATAATTCATCGCCTTTACCCTATTGCAAGGTTGTTTGACATTGTCAAGGCACCTACAAGAACCAGGATGGTGTTTTGAACGGCCTGCGACACTTTCACGTGAGAATTCAATTTGCTGTGCCGTCCTACTTGCGTTTTGGAAAATTCCTGTTGCGTCTATATCATGATGGACAGGCACCAACTTGCCGACATTGTAATTGCTCTGGCCACAAAGCTGCAGATTTCCACAAGTCAGTTTGCTTCAATTGTGATGGCCTGGGCCATATGGCGAGAGAACACATCCGACTGATGTATTGTTGTATCTGTAAAAGCGGGCAGCACCTGGCCAGGACATGTCCGTTTTCACGGCATAGAGAGAAAGATATGCGACCTGGAGACACCCCTGCCTCAGAACATGGGAGGTATTATAGGCGGTGATTTCAATTGTTATGAACACGAGTTCGACAAGTTCGGTGGCAATGTTTCCATTGCAAATTATTTAACTGAATTTCGGTCCGCTTTTTAACTTACAGATATTTGGCGTAAATTACATCCTCGTTGGTGTGATGTCTCTTGGTTTAATTCCGATTTTACGATCGGTTTCCGTCTTGATAAATTTTTCGTTTCTCAGAATATTGTTGATTTGTTTTCTTCTGTTTTCTCACTGTGTTGTTTCTCAGATCATGATTACCTTCATTTGCATGTTAAAATCGATAATGTTACGCCACGTGGTCCTGGGCCATGGAAATTCAATAATTCTTTGCTCGCCAATGTGATTTTTTGCGATTTTATTTCTTCTCGTATTTCGGATCTTGCCGAATGTGTGTCGCATTTTCATTTGGTTAAAAATTGGTGGGATTTTTTCAAAGAATCCTTAAAGCAAGACGTTATCTCTTTTGCCAAAAATAAGCGGAAATTTGCATGTCATGAGCGAGTTATTTTGAGTAATGGAATAATTGAATTAAAGCAATGTCTGGTCCAAGGTGATGCCTTTCTTTCCACAGGAATCACATACCTTGAATCACTGCTGAAGGCTCTTGTCTTTAACAAACTAGAGGGGGCAAAAATCCGCAGCAAAGTCCAATGGCTCAAGAACAGGGAGAAACCTACGCGTTACTTCTTTAAATTAGAGCGGCAGCATTTTGAGAAAAACAACTTGTCATCAATTCTTGATGAGCATGACAATGAAGTATTTACATGTGAGGAAATTGAACGTGCACACGTGCATTTTTATACAAAACTTTTTCCGAACAGCCGATAGACCTGGATTGTAAACAAAAATGTTTTGAGTATTTTGCAAAAACTCTTCCTCACCACGAGCAAAAACTATGTGATGAGCCGATTGCTCTCGTAGCATTGACTGATTCGGTCAAAACTCTAAATTTAGGCAAGTCTCTGGGCCCTGATGGTTTTACCGTTGAATTTTTTCTTAGGGCCTCTTCTATTGTGTGTTTCCGAGGCTTGTTTTGTTGACGGCCAACTCTGCGACTCTAGGAAGGGTACAGCCACCAGACTGATTTATAAAGAACAGGGCGATATTAAAAATTTGAAAAATTGGTGTCCAATTTCGCTGCTTAATGTAGATTATAAAATTATTTCGAAAGTCATTACATTGCGTCTCTCTTGTGTTCTTCATAGCATAATTGATCCTGATCAAACTTGCTCTGTTCCCGGTCGGTCAATTTTTTCTAACATTTTCTTAATCCATGACATTCTGGATTATATTGAACAAACCGATAAGGCCGCCATTCTTGTTAGTCTTGACCAAGAGACGGCGTTTGAGAGTTAATCTATCTTTTGTTACTGATTTTCGCCATCTTGGGTTTGGCCCGATTTTTTGTAAGTGGATCGGAGTTTTTACAATGGTGCATATATGCAAATTCTCCCTAATGGTCATTTAACAGATAAGATTTTTCTTCGCCAAGGCATCTGTCGGGGAGACCCTTTGTCTCCCTTACTTTACGTTATCTGCGTCGAGGCTTTAGCTTGCCTAATCCGCGCTGCTACTATTATCGAGGGGTTTCTTTTGCCTAGTGCTAAAGGTAAACGCACTAAAATGCGCCTATATGCCGATGACACTATGGTTATTTTAAAAGATTATTTTTCTCTTGTTAATCTCTTTAAAGTGCTACTGAAACGAAATTTTCGTATCCTCTTTTATTTGCTCAATCTATAGTTTTCAACCTAGTTAAAATCATGGTGAATTTTATTTTTGTCAAATCCCAACGGAAAGTACTGTTTTTAGCCTCCGAAGTCGACTTTTTCGAGCAAAACTGTGTCCGGGCTCTGGAACCTAGTTTAAGGATCTTGTGACGTCACTGGTTGTGTTCGCGTATGAAGCGCTAAAGATTCCCTCTTGTTTTCACTTGAATTATTCAAGTTTATTCTTCGTATTATCGATACCTAGTAGTTTTCTACCTTGTAATTTCTGTCCAGCCTTGACAGAAAATACACATCATAGACGTTAAAGGGCGCCAGAGTGTAGATTAACGAAAATGAATGCTACAGATTAGAACAGCTCAGTATATATGTTTCAAACATCTCGCGTACACGATTGGAGACTTCGAAGACGAGTGTGGCTACTTTTAGATCAAGACCTGAAGCCTGAACACGATATATCGTCCTTTTGTTTTCAGCCTGGATCAGAAACTTGGATTCTTACTGTCATCTAAGGTCTATTTAACCTAGGTTTGAATAAGTATCTTCTGCAACTATACTGCATTAATTAAAAGTGGTAAGCACATCAGCCATCCGCACAATCATGAAATTACTAACGGTCCACAAGCTTTGCAGCGAGTACTAGATTGCACACAGAGAACATCTTTTTATGATACGAATAAGTGAGAGTTGTTGTGAGCAACGTTGGAACTAGAATTGTGGTCTACAGCACGGCCAGTTTGCTAACATCCCGGCATACGCATCAGTGTAAACAAAGCGGGAATATTTTGCTTTTCTCACACGTATCACTCCCAAATGCAACATTTCACAGCCGATGGATTACTTTGAGTTCCTTAACGTACATTATTTCTAAGGTCTTCATTTATTAGTTTCCAAGTTCAAAGCAATTCGTTAAAACATCGCTAGTTTACATTTCAAAGGTTTATTTTCAGAATGTGAACTAATTTGCATATATGATCTTTTGCGGCCGACACGGTCACGCTTTCTCTAGTTTCCTGAAAACACGGGGTCATGGCAGCTTAGTTTGTCTTTAAAGTTTTAAATTCGTTACCTCTATATAAAAGACGAGCGTTTCTTAAATTGTTGCTGCTGTGGTAACTTGTAGGATGTAGTAGGCTCGATTTCCGCCGCTTTCTCGTGTCCAACCAGATAAAAGGTCACTGTATATGTAGCACAATCTTGTCTGCGGCGAGCGTCGGGTTTCCTCTAAGCGAAGCGACTGGAAGACTAGAAGCGTTGTTGTTGCAATTCGTGCAGCAATACTCCAGATAATATTTTCAAAAGCCGCTTTCTCTTGTTTTCATGTCTATTTTACTTTATGAGTGTAATTATTGTTAAATGAGTGATCGCCATTTGATTAAGTGTCCTGATTGTTTTGCGATTTAACAACTCTGACTCGTTTCTTGCTTACATAAATATCCTGGAAATATCCAATTGAATAGACTGAAAGGCTTCAGGATCAACTCTCTGCCTCTTCAGGTTTAAGGCTACTGTTCTTAACTGCTTCACAGCTCTGAGATGTCCTAAAGATGTTTTTCGGGGGCTTTGAACACTAATCCCTTCTCCCATAATCACTCTATATTTTCAGTGACGCATCAGAGTGACACAACCAGTGACGTCACTACGTTGTTTTGGCTGCGCCAAGATGGCCGCCAATTTTAGGCTCACCCGGTCAACTTCGAACGGCTGAAAAAGCAGTTTTCACTCACCGTATGCGCAAAAAAAGTTTGCAATGTTTCCAAGTAAGGTTCAAACTTTATTATTAAGCAAAAATGTCATATGCGAAAATTTCGTTTCAGTAGCACTTTAAGGTTATTTCTGTCTACGAGGCGGGTTCTGGCGCTAGCCTTAACAAATCGCAGACCGAGGCTATGTGGTTAGGGGCCTGGAAGGATTGCTCTGACAAGCCTTTAGGTCTCACCTGGGTTCGAAAGATGAAAATTCTAGGTGTTACCTTCGGTACCGTTCGGGTTGCTCAGGACAATTGGCAGCCTAAAATTAATAAGTGGGAGAAATCTTTGAACCTTTGGAAGTCCAGGTCCCTTTCCTTGATTGGGAAAAGCCTAATAGTCAATGTTCTAGGGCTGAGTAAAATGCTTTATCTTGCGAAGACTCTGATTATGCCTGCTTGGGTCTTGTCGTGTATTAATCAATTAATTTGGCCTTTCATTTGGGGTTTGCATATTGAGACTTTTGCCCACCAAACTTAATGTCTGCAATCAAGTCTTGGGGGAATTAATCTTAGTAATCTTAAACTTAAATGTAAGGCTTTGAAATCGGCCTCCTTGGCCTCTGTAATTGATTCCTCTGAGGATAGCAGTCTTTTCCTTCCTAAGTATTTTGTAGGTACACGTTTGTCCACTTTGAGATCACAATGGTCTGGTCTGTTAGACAACTCTGCACCTAGCGCGACTGCTATGACTCCTTTTTATGCGAAATGCTTAAATATCCATGCAGAGATTAGTGATAAGACAGAATTAACTTCTAAGAAAATTTATGCTGATTTACTGTCGCGGGGCTCCTCCCCGCCTATCTTACCTGGTAGAGGGGTCCCATTTCTTGGTCCTGGTTTCTCTCTGAGAGATCACTGGTTTCTTGTTCGTGATGATTTCTGCGAGAATTTTAAAAACAATGTTCTGTGGTTAATTATTTGCCGTGGAATTAAAGTCCGGGATTCTTTGAAATCCTGGGGGTACATTGATAAAGATTTTTGTGCCTCCTGTCGGAGGAAAGAGACCATTGATCACTGTTTTCTAAACTGCTTTAGAGTTAAGCAAGTCTGGGATCACTTTGCCCCTTCACTTGCTCATTTCTTAGGTGTTACCTTTTCTGTTAATCTTTTGTTTATTTTCTTTTTTAAATGGCTGCCAGTGCCTGACAAAAAGGCTTGTGTTTGTCGTTTTCTTATTAAGTCCATCCTTTACGGTGTATGGGTTTTCAGGAATAAAGCCACATTTCACAATGGCCAGAAGACCATCGTGCAATTATCCAGTACATTTCTAATGATATTAGGAAGCGAGTTAAACTCGACTTCCTCCATCTTTTAGAGTCCAAATTTTCTTGTTTTTGGTTTATTCCTGGCTTTTATACAGTAGTGGATGGCTACCCTAATATTTTGATTTAGTTGAACTTACCTTCCAAATCCGT
This sequence comes from Platygyra sinensis, assembly GCA_019787425.1. Classification (NCBI taxonomy): domain Eukaryota; kingdom Metazoa; phylum Cnidaria; class Anthozoa; order Scleractinia; family Merulinidae; genus Platygyra; species Platygyra sinensis. The sequence goes on along the minus strand of JAHPZR010038652.1, from coordinate 64,064 downwards.
GCGCGGTTTGCGCCTTCTCTTTCCGTAATCAGGGACTTCTTTGTTGAGGCCTTTGTTGCTTGCATCTTAAAGGACCTTCAATAGAGATATATTGATGTTAGTACTTTATTGATGTTAGACTCAAGGACTTCCCTAGAGGAATTTGTTTTTGCATTTAGTGTTTTAGGCTTGCGAACTCCGGGTCAGGCTGTTTAGTTTTCTTGATTTTGTTTAAGGTAAGTGATTTTGATTTGTTAAGAATAGGTCTTTGTTTAATGGAATTAGGTTTTGTTTTTCCTGAATTGATTGTGAATTAATTAATGTACTTAGTATTAATTACTTACCTTGCACCGTGTATTTGAATAAGTTTTTGTTTTGATTCCAATCTTGTAAATATTTAGCTTTTGATTGTAAATAAACTTCTTTTATGAAAAAAAATCTGTTCTTATCAGCTTAATATCTGATATGCTGCTCATTGAGCAGCTCATATATTAAACTGATTTTTGGAACTGGGCTGTGGAAAAGAGGCTTGACTCGTCCCAACCACGGGTTGCCTCAGTATAGCACTACCTCCGAGTGTGGCCCACTTCCCCTCGAGGAAGAAACCTTCATTTAAAGGAAGTTAGAAACCAAGAAAGCCTGCTTGTGACACTATTGTGTGGCCTTTTCCCCTGTCCGCAGGCACAGAGGAAGAAGTTAAGTGAGAGGAGAAGTGCCTATAAGTGAGGCTGGAGGTCCAGGATGCTCGCAAAGCACTACCACTAGGATATAGAGGTTAGGACATTAGGGTTGAGACGATGGCCGCGCCAAGAATTTTCATACTTATGTGATGCTTTCTTGTATAGCCGGAGGCCCTACCCTTGTGGGACGGCATTTGTTTTTTTTTCATTGGATCCTTTGGTGAGTTCGCCAGTTTTAGTCTGGTTTTTGGAGCTGTTTGGCTGGTTCTTGTTGGGTGCCATCTTTCCCTTGAGCTTCTTGTTTGTTTGGTTGTTGATCACCCATCCAGTTGCTTGTCAAGTCGGGTTGCCCATCCTTTTGGGGGCCCTGCCCATCTGTGCTTAGCTTGCTTTTGGTAAGTCTTTGCATTTGTTTTTTGAGCCTCACCCTTTGTGTTTTTTTGTCATGGCTGGTCGTGTGGCTAGGCCAAATACTCTGGTAATTCAGTGTCCAGATCCAGTTGCTACTTTGTCCAAACATGACTTCATGGTTGGGCTTTTCAAGTCCACCCCGAGGTCCGTGGTTCATGCTTGTCAGTTTCTGCCGAAAAATTATGTCGAGGTCACGTTTAAAAATGAGGCCTCTCGAGATTTGGCCTTAATCAAGGTTGTTTCTGTTTGTGGCTTTCAGCTTAATATCTTTGAAGCAGATCCTAAAGCGGCACTCATTTATTGCTCTTGGGTGCCGGTTGAAGTTTCTACTGATTCCATCAGTCATGCGTTGTCGGCATATGGTCAGGTCCTTGAGTGTCAGCGTCAAGTTCATCCTGATTTCCAGGAGATTGAATCTGGTGTCCAGATTGTTCGTGTCAAGTTGTCCAGCCAAATTCGTAAAGTCATTCATGTTGTCAAGTTCACTTGTAAGATCTATTATCGAGGCCAGCCAAAGTCTTGTCGTTCGTGTAAGAAGACTGGTCATCAGGCCAAGGACTGCCCTTTTAAGGATAAGTGCTTCCGTTGTGGGTTGGCCGACCATCAGGCTAGGAACTGTACTAATGCTTGGAATGTTGGCCATCCACCTCTGGCAGCTCCAGCAGTTCCTACAGCGCCTGTTCCTCCGTCTCCTGTTGTGTCTGTGCCCCCTGTTGCACCTCCTGTTGGTTTTCATCCTCCTCTGCCACCTCTGCCACTCCCGCCTGCTCCTGGTCTGCATCCTGTTTCTGGTGCTTATGCTCAAGTTTATTCTGTGTCTTTTGCTTCATCTCATGGTTCTTTACAGAATCCTTTGCTTGCTGGCCTTCCTCTGGTTCCTGACTCACCGCTTTCATTTTCTGGTATGCCTCCTTTGGAGAGTCTCTCTGGCAATTCGTCTGGTGCTCCTCCCAGTTGATGCTTTTGATCAGCAGGGTTTTTTGGTTAATCAGCCTCCTCATCCTGGTGCCTCAGTTCCAAATCCGTCCTTCCTGTCTTCTAGTGTTTCCAGTCTTGGTTCTACTCTTACTTTAGGTGTTCTGTAGGGAGCCAATCTGGCTCCAATAATTCTAATGTAGGGAGCTCAAAGGGTTCCAGTATATCTAATGTATAGGGGCCAAAAGAGTCCTGTTAATAGTAATCTTAGTGTACCTAATGTAGGGGGCCAAAAGAGTCCCACTAATAGTAATCCTAGTGTGTCAAAAGAGTTCCACTATTAGTACTGTAGCAGGCCAAAATGGTCCTCCTTTAACTTACTCTGGTGTGGCTAGCCAAATTCCAAATTCTGGTCTTCCAAATTCCAAATCTTCTGTTCAAAATTCTGCATCTGGTCATGTTTCAAGTTCTGGTGCTCTTAATTCTGGTGGTGTGGATCCTGATGTCCAAATTATTGGTTCAAATTCTGTTAGACCTTTGAAGCCCGTCAAGCTGTTCTCCAATCTGGATTTTCCTTAGAGTCCTCAAGTTTAACTGTTATTGAAGCTGATCCTGTCTCCCTTGAAGTTTCCATTGAACATTTGCAATTTGAAGTCTCTGATGAAGACCTTTGTGATGCTCTCCGTCCCTTTGGTGCTGTCCATGATGTTCATTTGCAGAATTATTGTCTCCCTGTTTGTTGTTAACTAGGGGTGGGTAGGCTTGTTTCCATCAGCTGTGATTGAAGATCGGGGCTGGGTGGAGGTTGTCTCGCCAGTGTTGGAGTGCTGGGATGGTGGGCATGTGTAGCTTGGCAATGTGAAGGTAAAAGGTGTGGGTTTTCCCTTGAGCAAGCGGCTGCAGTGGTTTGTTGGGTGCTGGGTTTGATATAGTGAAGCACGGTTGTGGAGTGGTTCCGGACGTCGGTGGTGGGAGGTAAATGAGTCGTATCCAGGGTGAGGGTGGGGGTAAGGCTCGGACGATATCACGGAATACACGGGCCGTTCTATTTAAGCTGCGTGTGGGTGTAGTCGCGTGTTGAGAGATGATCTCGTGGAGGGCTTGCACTGGGAGAAGTCCAGGAATCGCTAGGTAGCAAATATCTTTAATTTGTGTAAGGCCGGCATTGATCCAGTCTCTGTTGTAAAGAGGTTTGCCATCGAGGGATAGGAGATCGTTGTGGAAGAGAGGCTCGTTTAGGATGTCCGGGAGGGCATCTGGGATGTTAATGCGGGTGTGATGGGGTCGATGCGTGGACCATGCCCATAGGAGTTCTTGGTGGAAAGTTGGGATATCACTGTTTATATGAGCCGGAGAGTAAGTTGTTGCGAGGACTAGTTTTCCGAGGTGCGTGTTAGAGATGTGAAGGAAATATTGTGAAGAGTTTCCAGTGAGCAGGTGTGGGGTCAAGGAGACGCCGTAGTGTATTGAGGCGAAGAGCTTAAATTTTCCAGTGTATTTTATGAACGTTAAAGCCTCCCTCAGAGGTGGGGAGGGCCAAAATATCTCGGTTTGTGAGCGGAGTTTTATTGTCCCAAAAAAAGCCGTATATAGCCTGTTCTATTTCGGAGATTATCCCTGAAGGGATCGCGCTGGAAGTGGCTGTGTACCAGAGGGTCGATGTCAGTAGGCCGTTGATTACTAGGGCTTTTCCCTTGTAACTGAGTGCTCGGTGATTCCAAGCGGTGATGGCGTTCTTGATTTTTTGGAGGCGCGGTTGTAAGTTGCGCTGAGTACAATCAATGTTTCCGAAAAATGTGCCCAATATTGGGTCGGGGAGGAGGTCATTGTACCATTCGAGGTAGAGGGGGCGATCTGTTCGGTGTTTCATTGAGCCAGACCAGAGACCTTTACATTTGTCGCGATTAGTGTCAAGTGTCATCTGCATATTGGGACAATTTAACTTTGTGTTGTTTGTTGGGGTCTTGAGTCCATGGATATTTGGGTTCATACGGATATGTGTAGCGAGGATTTCGGCGGTCAAAATGTATAACGGTATGGATAAGGCACAGCCTTGTCGTAGTCCGCGTTCTAAGTTGATGAAGGCTGTAAACCGGCCGTTGACTTTGACTGAGCTGGAGACGCTGTGATAAATAGTTTTAATCCATTGTTGGAAGACAGGGCCAACACCAAATTTGTGTAGTACTTGAAACAGAAAATCATGGGAAACACGGTCAAAAGCTTTGAGTTGATCTATCGAGATCAGAGCGAGCGGTGTGTTTGTTTCATTGGCGTAGTAGATAGCATCACAGATTAGACTGACATTGTCATTAATTATGCGGCCAGGGACACAGGAAGGAAGAACCTTTTTAAGTCAGTCGGCCAAAGCTTTCGTAAGGATTTTGTAATCCGTAGTTAGTAGCGTGATTGGTCGCCAGTTTTTAAGACGTGTGCAGTCTCCTTTTTTGAAAATTAGGGTGATAATTCCATGGCGTTGCGTGACTGCGAGAGATCTGGCTTTAAGGGCATAATTATAGACACATGTCAGTCTGGAACCAAAAGCGGCCAGAAGTGTTTGTAGAAATTGGTCGTAAGGCCATCGAAGTCTGGAGATTTATTATTTTCCATGGTGTTGAGGGCTTCTAGTAATTCATTTTCATTCAGTTGTTCTTCACAGGAGGTTCTTTCAGCATTTGTGAGTGTCGGTGTTTGGATATTTAGAAAATTAGTGGAGGCTTGCTTGTCATGTGGTTCGGCGGAATAGAGGAGTTGATAGAAATGGTGTGTTTCTTGGAGGAGATCAAATGGAGCAGAGATCATATCGAGATTATCTTTTGTAAGCAGGTGAATAGTTTGGTCTGCTTTCCGTTTTTTCTCGAGGGAGTAAAAATAGCTAGTGCTGCATTCTCCTTCCTCCAGGAAGCGGGCTTTAGATCGGAGTTGGATGGCTTCTAGTTCTTTTAGTTCAAATTGCTTAAGTTGTTCTTTAGCTAAGAGGTAATTTTCAATGTCATGATCAAGGCATGAGCTTGATCGAGCGTGTAATTGAGTTAGACGGCGTGTTAATTGCAGTTTGGCGTGACGTTTGATTTCATTGTTGATTGATGCGCGATGGATAGTGCTTCTTGGCTTTATCCCACCAGAGATGAGGATCATGAAATGTATTGTATTGAGTTTCCAATTGCGTCCAAAAATCTTTAATTTCTGCTTCAAAACAGGCATCTTGAAGCAGTTCGTTGTTTAAGTGCCAGTAGCCTGGCCCACGCTGAATATTATCCATATTTAATTTGATGCTAAAATAATCATGGTCCGAGAAGGGATAAGGTTTAATGGCTGAGTCAGTGACGAGGTGGCTGACGGCAGTGCTGAGAAGAAATTTGTCTATTCGTGTACGGATGATGGAGTTATCGGTGGGGTTTTTGCCTGTCCATGAATAACAGAGCTGGTTGTAATGATGTGAACGCCAGATGTCAATGAGATGAAATTGAGCGCTGATAGCTTGCAGAACAGTATTTGCTGATTGTCTTGCGTTGGCATTTCCGCCGCTTTTATCGCGTTGTGGGTCAGAGATGGAGTTGAAATCGCCTGCAATTATATTATTGTCGTCGTCAGTAAGGTAGTCGCTGAGGCTGCGATAGAATGACTGCCGTTCCTTATTGGATCTCGGGACGTAAATATTGACTAGGTTAAGTTCTTGGTTATCTAGAGTAATTTTTGTCGCCAGAATGCGGCCGTGACTGTCACATTTAGGTTGCCTGGGCTGGTTGGCGAGTCCCGCGTGGAAGAGGATCGCAACGCCACAGGAATTTGCTGTTCCGTGATTATAAATAATTTCTCCGTTCCATTCACTGTTAATTGTATTTTCTAGTTTGGCAGTCCAGTGCGTTTCTTGTAAAAAGATAATGTCGCAGTGCAGTCGTTTGAAGAAATTAAAGGCAGTCATTCATCGATGTTGTTGTTTCGTGTAGTGGAGCCCTGAGTGCAGTTGTACGCGATGTGACCTTTCTCATGGCAATAATTGTAGGTTATATCGGGGCAGTTTCGCCTTGAGTGATCCACAGCGTAACAGTTGGAGCAAACGCATTACTGATTATTATGAATCACGCGGCACCACTCGCCGGAGATTCTCGATGAATAAGGGATGGCTGGTTTGGAGAGAACCATTTTAACCAGATGATTGCCGTTTTCTAGGCCTGCAAGATCGTGGTCTGATTTGTATTTCAAGCGGATCACTTCACCTTTGATGTCTCCAAAAGTGCGGAGGGCTTGCTCAATATCGTGATCTTCAATGTAGGCCGGTAGGCCAAGAAGGCTGACATTAGTATAATAGCCGTGTGGTACGTAACATGTTATGTGTATTTCGTTTCAGTCTATTCCACTGTCGATGATGTCTTCTGCATGGTGTTTGTCTTCAAATTCCGCCAGGAAAGAGCCGCTGCCAAGGTCTTGGAGGACGGTGAATTTTGCACTGCTATGTTCTTTGTAGATGGCCCCTTTTAAAAACTGAATTGTAGCCGTAATCGGCAATTTGATCATAACAGATCTGGCTTTCCGGTCGGCCCCATTGGCTAGCCGGTCAGCCAAAAAACGCGATTATCTGAAACGCTAAAGCTGATACTCGAGCGCCCGAAATAATCGTTCCAGAAGGTGTACAGAGTTGTTAGCTACAGAAATATATGTATTTCCACCTCGGATGGCCTGATAGAAGGCGAGATAGAGTGGATTGCACAGGGAGCTCACAAAAGTCAACAAGAACTGGTTCTTTCCCTGTGGTATGGTCGTAGACATTTTAAAGAGGTGAAAATTTGGTACTTTAAACAGGCCACCATAGCAAAAGAAAGTATCGGAAAGCGATAGTACCAACCAGGAATCTTTCAGCAGGCATTTGTTGGTATCTCTGCAAGTTGCATGCACGTGGAGAGGGAACGATGGTAATGTGGCCGTTGCTTCCTGCCTGTGTCTGTAAAGCTTTGTCCATGACGTAATTTAGTAGCATTGCCCACCAAAATTGCCTCATTTTGGAGGGTAAAAAGGTGTTGAATTACACTCACCCCTGGAGAGACGTTATCAACTTTGCTGCTGAATTTTCTTTGATCTCTCCGTAGAACTAGTGCCTACATGGTGGCAGGTCAGTGAATAGCGTGGCCCTACAGTGGGTTCCAGGCCTCTGGGTATCAGAATATTGTCCACCATATCTCCAAGAGGAAAACCTTGGACCACCCTCCTAGCGGAGGGAAGTTGCGGTATCGCTTCTCAGGCTTTTGGCTCAGATCGTAAGGTCGACGTGTTGTGATTATCTTTTTGTTTGGCCAAGTGCTAAGTACCCGCCGGGGGGGGGGGGCGGAACACCAGCGGCCCCCCCTGTTTTTTTCCTCTTGCCATGCCTGGTTCCTTTAATTTGATCTCTGAGAATTATCAAGATATTTCTGATTCAGAGTTGGCCGGTTTAGATCTTGATGATACTTCTCATGCTTCATATGCCCAAGCCACAGCCAGGGGGATTTCTTCTGATGATCATCATGATGATAACCACAATGATGATGATGACCACAATGATGATGCTGACCACAATGATGACCACAACGAAGATGATAATGTACGAAGAGCTCACCTTGGCCAGCATCGTACTCTGTCGGATTTTGAGCGGGAAAACTTCCATCCACTTAACGTAACTCCTGATAGACCCTGTACGGCCTTTTTCAGGCCCTCTGAGCAATAGTCTGTGAAACAGATTTTTGACAGTCTTCTTCGTTCTGGAACTGCTGCCAGCGCTGTTCGCTGTTTGCAAAAATGTCGTACTGGCGAAGTGGTTATCACCTTCTCTAAACCTGAATACCGCGAACATTTTCTTTAACATTCTCCATTGATTGAACGTCGTAGATATCCTACTCATCCTGACTCACCATATGATGCACCATGATGCACCATATGAGTTGTCGGATGATGCCATTGAATATCGGCTTCATCCCTTCTGCAAAGTCTTTTCTCGTCGTCGTGGTAAAGTGCATGGCTTTCCTGATACATGTAATGGTTTACGTCACTATCGTGTACGCCTCGAGCAAAGTGTGCCGTGCTATATGTGCTTTGGGAAATTCCAGTTACGGTTTTATCATGACCTTCAGACCAAGACATGCCGCAAGTGCAATTCTTCTAGGCATTTGGCTTGTGAATGTAACAATTCCTTTTGCTTCAACTGTGACACTGTTGACCACACTGCCAAAGATTGTACCAAGGGTATCATTTCAGCATTTTTTTTTTAATAACTTTAATTTACAAAGCACAATTCTCTACAAACAGTGTTTACAATGCGGGTGTCATTACGCTACTTTACTTACATAACCATTCTTACTTTACTTACAATACAGGTTACTTATACAGAAAATACAATTACTCAATTACTTACAATACGGGCTACTTACACTACCAACAATACAATACTTACTTTACTTGCTAAACATACAGTTACTTACAATTACTTACACTAGATATTGACTTTGAGGAGGGAGGAGTACTTCTCAATTAATCATCCAATTAAAGAAAAATTTTCAAGCTCATACCGGTACTTAATGAGTAGCTTACTGATAAAATCCTGAATGGAGATGGCGAGGCTATTTAACTTGCTTGAATAAATATAATGGCACATAAACAAGGCAGTGTAATTGAATTTCCGAATTATTGTTGTCTAGGGAGCTTGCAGTAATGCCGAACAAAGTCTCCTCTGTAGTAGGAGAAATTTGGCACTCATTAACTTGGTTAAACCAGTCCAAAACATTTTGGGTAAACAATTTGGTAAACGCACATTCGATAAAAGAGTGCTCAACTGAATCTTTATCTCCGCAGTATAAACATTCATCATCCGTCTTTATACCAAATCTGAATAATTCTTTCTTAGTTACAATATAATTTTTCCATAATACAATATAATTTAAATTGAAACTCCTTTAGTTTAGTTTCCTTACAGATATTTTTCAGTGATTTAAAGATCCTAGTCCACACGTCCTTATTTAAAGAGAGTTTTTCGCTCCAGCGTTTAGGACCAGTTTGATCTTCGGTGTGAATCTTGACGTTAAACAAGTTATAGAAGTCCTTTGACTTAGCCTTGTACAGATTAATTTGTGTCGATTCGTTGAAAGAAAAGATGTTATCATTTTGGGTAAAGAATGATCTATTGATAGTGTCAGAGCATTTGGCTAGAGACCATAAGCGTTTCGGAATAGCACTAACAACTTGATAATACTGTAAAAAATTGGATTCACAGGAATATTTATCACGGAATTCCTGGAATGTTAAAACATTGCCAGTTTCATTTAATAGCTCATTAATCGATAGAATTCCCTTTCTAAACCATTCACTAAGGAAGATGGGTTTCCCGTCCACTAATATATCTTTGTTATTAAACAATATTAACTCCTGTTTTTGATCGTACGAGAATAGAGTTTTTAATTCGTTGAAGAACTCTAGTATCTTCTTATAGAAGAGCAGGAGGTTGTTAAAGTAATTCGTGTCATAGTTGCACCTTAGCAGAAAGTTTAACCCTCCCATTCGATTGAAATAATGTTTTGGAATGATACACCAATTACTATTGTCTGAAGTCCTCAACAGTCTCGGGATCCAGGCGAGTTTTAGGGCCTTTAACATAATATCAAAATCGATCATGCGTATTCCACCGTTGTCTAAATCTTGGTAAAGGCCTGATCTTTTTATTTTATCGTTTTTGTTTTTCCAGAGGAACTTAAAAGATTTTGTTCTTACAATTTCCACAATTCCTTTGGGAGCATCCAGATAAGAGGCCGAGTAGATAAGTTGCAATATGCCCAAGGTTTTAATTAACATGGCTCTTCCAAATATTGTCAGATCCCGTGAACTCCACATGTCCAGCTTAGTTTGTAACTTTTGGATCTTTTTGTCGAAGGTGAGCTCATTATTCGCCTTAACATTATACGAAAAATATATCCCCAATATCTTAACAGGGCTGTGGAACCATTTTAGATCCAGAGGTTTATTTTTATTATTTTTCCATTTCCCCATTCAGGGACAGACCAGCAATTCTTCCGAAATCCCCAACAATTTTCAAGGCCCTTTCTAAAGATTCTATGTCCGCATTGAATAGAGTAGTATCATCAGCAAATTGAGACAGCTTGATTTCCTTACCGAAGACTTTGATGCCTCTTACATTGGACTCCTGACGTATCTTATTTGAGAGTACTTCTGCAGAAAGGATAAACAAATAAGGGGAGAGGGGGCAACCTTGTCGAACTCCTTTTGGCGGTTTAAACCAACTGGTTATAAAACCATTGTTTTGAACCGCACTTTCTATGTTGGTGTAGAATATGTTAACCCAACGTTTGATGCCTCTACCAAAATTAAGATGGTCTAGCGTCTTCATTATAAAGGGCCATTCAATCGAATCAAAAGCTTTACGGAAGTCTAGTGACGTTAGAATGCCAGGCAGGTTTTGTAAACTCGTATAATCCATTATGTCATTTATAAGTCGGATATTTTCCCCTATGTATCTCCCCTTTACAAAACCAGTTTGGTCGGAGTGGATCAGGTTTGGTAGTGTCGGTTCAATGCGTTTAGCTATTGTTTTCGATGCTATTTTAAGATCCACATTTAGCAGTGTAATTGGTCTCCAGTTTGAAAGATCTAGAAGTGACCCATCTTCTTTCGGTATTAAGGTAATCAATCCCCTTCGTTGTGAAATGGAGAGTTCACCTTCCTCGTGCGCTTCATTAAAACTTGCTATTAAATCGTTTCCTAAAAGTTCAAAAAAGTAGGTATAAAATTCGACGGTAAATCCGTCTTCCCCCGGTGCTTTATCATTCTGAAAGGTTTCTAGTATCTTTTTGCATTCATCATACGTAAGTGGACCCTCAAAGGTTTCCTTCACGTCCTCTGAAAGCTTAGGGGATTCAACATTGTCAGTGAATGTCTCATACGCAGTTTCAGATAAGGTTAAGTTCGAGGTGTATAAGCTACTGTAATAATTTTCGATTTGCTCTAGAATAACCGTCTCATTGCGCGTAATAGAATCGTCTTGTAAACGAAGCTCACTGATAGTTTTTTTGTTGAAATTACTTTTTTCAAGATTAAAAAAAATACTTTGTTGGGCGTTCACCATTTTCTAGCCAACGGCATTTTGCTCTAAACATTGCTTGTTTTCCTTTTTCTTTGTAAATTGATTTAAGTTCCGTTTTCAGTTCGTCATACTCCTGTACCAAGGGTATGCTGTGTTGTATTTGCAAGTCATCCGAGCATAAAGCCATTGATTGTAGATTCTCCTGGTATCGGCGTCCTACCTCTTATCACAACCACCAGGATGATCCGCCTTGCGATCGTGACGCCCCTACAGCACCTGAAGAAATGGACACCTCTGCTGGTTCTAGTGATCCCGCCCCTCCTGCGGATGCTACTCCTGGTGTCCAGCTTGATGTCCAGCCTGATGCGGACGCTCCTTTGTCTGCTCCTGCTTCTGAAGAACATCTCTTAGATTCACAGGGCCTTTTTGTTCCTAAGGCCACGCCTACTGATCTTCCCCAGCGACCTCCAGTCGTTGCCTCTACACCTGAAGAGAGTTCCTTAATTGAAGATCTTACCTTGAGTGATGATGCTGGAGATGATGATGACGATGCTGATGAGGATTATATGTGTGATGATGATGATGATGATGATGCCATTCTTAATGAAGACATGGAAACTAGTCCCACCTCTGATGCTCTTCCAACCTCCCTGCCTGATTCTTTGGAAGCCGCTTATGAAGCTCGTCCCCTTGCTTCTAGTATTAAAAGACCTAAACATCAATGAAAGAAGATTGGCCGTTGTGGGCCAGCTAAGTTGTCGAACCTTTCTTCCATTTCTGCACGAGAGCCGACAGCGCCCACCCTTTTCGCTGGTCGGAAGAAGTCTCCAGCCTCCCCAGCCGCCTGATCCTGGTAATACATGAGTCTTCAATCTTGTTTCTATTAATTTGCATGGTTTTAATTCCTGCAAACAGAATTTGATTTTTGATCCTGGTTTTACTTTTGATCTCATTTTGATTCAAGAAACTTTGCTTGCAAATGAATCCATGATTAAGGACCTTTCCCCTCGCTGGCTTGGGCCTACTTTTTGGTCCCCTTCCCTTGGGAGACAAGGTGGTCTCACTATTTTGATCAAGGAGAATTTTGATGCTAATGTTATTTCTTGGGTTAAAGACTCATGTGGCCACGTTTTAAGTTTGCTTCTACAAGTAGCTAATACTTGTGTGAACATTATTAATAAATATGCCCCAACTGATTTAACCGAGCGCAAAGTCTTTTTTGAGAATCTTCATGACTTTTTTCTCCCAGCTGATCACTATATTATTGATGGAGATTTCAATTGTTATGAAAGTGATTTAGATAAATTTGGTAGCAATGTCTCTATTGCCCAATACTTATCTGTTTTCAAGTCTACTTTTAGTCTAGTTGATATCTGGCGTAAACGCCATCCTTGTGTTTGTGAGATGTCTTGGTTCAATTCAGATTTGTCCATTGGCTCTCGTATTGATAAGTTTTTTATTTCCTCATCTCTTGTTGATTTCGCGTTTGGGTGTGAAATTATGCCCTGTTGTCTGTTTGCTGATTTCAATGTTCGTGGTCCAGGTGTTTGGAAATTTAATAATTCCTTTCTTGACGATGATGTTTTTTGTAACTATATCTCTGATCGTATTTTGGATCTTTCCTTGTGTAAGTCTTCCTTTGACTCGGTTAAATCTTGGTGGGGCTTTTTTAAATGTCCCCTTAAGAATGATATTTCTTTTGCCAGAGAGAAACGCAAATCTCTTTGTTGAGAGCGTGTCTCCTTGACAAATAGGTTAATTAGTTAAAGACGTAAGCTTATTTCCGGTGATTCCTCTGTCTCCCCTGATATTGTTTTTATTGAATCCCAACTTGCAGCTCTAATTGATCAAACTGCAGAAGGCGTTAAGGTTCGAAGCCCTCTCGTTTTTTCTTTAAATTAGAAAGAGAAAGTTATGAGCGTAATCGTGTTGCTTCCATTCTTAATTCTGGTGGATTAGAAGTGTCTGATCGTGATGAAATTGAACAAGCCCATGTTGATTTTTATACAAAACTTTTTCTGTAGAGGATATAGATGAGGATTGTCATGATCTTTTGTTAACGAGATTTCGTCTTTTTTATCTGATTCTGACAGTGCTCTCTGTGAGGGACCTATCTCCCTCACAGAGCTCACTACTTCCCTAAAAACACAAAATACTGGTAAGGCCCCTGGGCCAGATGGTTTTTCTTCCGAATTTTATGTGAAATTTTGGAATTTGTTACGACCTTTGCTTTTAGAAGTCATTAATCAATCCTTCATTGATGGTGAGCTCCCTGGATCTATGAAAGCTAGCATTGACAAGATTGATTTTCAAAAGAGGTGACATCAAAGATCTTAAAAATTGGCATCTTATTTCTTTCCTTAACGTAGATTATAAAATTTGTTCAAAAGCTATTACTTTGCGTTTATCTCGAGTTCTTCACGCTATAGTTGATCCTGATCAAACCTGTTCCGTTCCTAGACGTTCCATTTCAAGTAATATTATTCAGCTTCGAGACACTCTTGACTATACTGAACAAGACTAATGAGCCTGGCATTCTTGTCAGTCTTGATCAAGAAAAAGCTTTTGACCACGTTAATCGTGATTTCTTAATGCTTCTTTTAGAGCATTTTGGTTTCGGCCCTGACTTTCAGACGTGGATTGCTACCTTTTATGCGGTCCCTTATATGCAAATTCTCTTGAATGGTTGGCTTACTAACCCAATTCCTCTCAATCGCGGGGTGAGACAGGGTGACTCTCTCTCTCCCCTCTTGTATATCCTGTGTGTTGAAGTACTTGCCTGTCAAATTAGAAATTGTAAGAATATTAGAGGTTTTCTTCTACCCAGTGCTAGCGACAAACAGTTTAAGGTTCGCCAATACACCGATGATATGACTTCCTTTGTTAAAGATTATAGTTCCTTGGTGTCCCTTTTCGATTTAATTACGGTCTATGAGAAAGGTTCTGGCGCTAAGCTTAATCGTTCCAAGTCTGAGGCGATGTGGTTGGGAGCGTGGTGTTCACGTGCAGATGAGCCTTTAGGCTTGACCTGGGTTCGCAAAATGAAAATCTTACGAGTTTTTTTTCAGTACTGCGTCTGTAAACCTAGATAATTGGCAATCGAAGATCAACAATTTGGAGAAGTTACTAAATTTGTGGAAATCACGCTCCCTTTCGCTTATAGGTAAATGCTTAATTGTTAATGTTTTAGGTTTAGGTAAATTTCTTTACCTTGCTAAGGTTGTAACTCCTCCTGCTTGGGTCCTCCATCAGGTGAACCAGCTTATCTGGCCTTTCCTATGGGGTTCTAAAATAGAAACAGTTAGTAGGAATACTTGTTACCTACCTATTCTTTCTGGAGGTTTGAATGTAATTAATTTAGAACTTAAATGTATGGTCTTATGCCTATCTTCAATTTTTTCTACGATTGATTTACAGGAAGATGCGTGTTTCTTCCTTTGTAAGTATTTTCTTGGGAGCCTTTTGGCCCCTATTCGCCCTGAGTGGTGTTCACTTAGAGATAATTCGTTTCCTAGTGCGGCTCAGCCCACTTGTTTTTATGCAGAATGCCTTAGTATTTTTTCTAAACTAGATAATTTATTTACTAGTAACGTGCCTCTGTCTGCTAAGAATATTTACCAACATCTTCTTAAAAGGAATTCTTCACCCCAGATTTTGCCTTATTCATGGTTGGCGGTCCTTGGTCCAGGTTTGATCATGAAGGATCACTGGGCCAAGGCATGTGATAGCCTTACTGAAAATTTCAAGAATGACATACTTTGGATTATTACCCTCAGAGGTGTTAAAGTACGTGATTCTTTGAAGAATTGGGGGTATATTGCCTGTGATCGGAAAGAGACAATTGACCATTGTTTTTTGAACAGCCCCAGAGCTAAGAAAGTATGGCTCTACTTTGCCCCATGCCTTTCTTTTCTTACAGAATTGGGGGTATATTGCCTCCGATCGTTGTGCTTATTGTGATCGGAAAGAGACAATTGACCATTGTTTTTTGAACTGCCCCAGGGCTAAGAAAGTATGACTCTACTTTGCCCCATGCCTTTCTTTTCTTACAGAATTTCCCTTTGTAGCTAATGTCCTTACGGTTTTCTCCTTTCGTTGGTCTTCCCACCAAAGGAAAAAGAATTTAATTTCTTACTTCCTGATTAAATCAATTCCTTACGCTATCTGGATTTTTAGAAACAAAGCAACCTTTCATAATGGGAATGAATCACATAAAGCGATTGTTAAGTATATTCTCTTTAACGTATGTAACAGGATGAGACTTGATTTTTTCTGTTTGCCCCTCTCCCGCTTTTGTTCTATTGAGAACAATGACCTTCGAATTTCCCTTTCCTGTTTTCTTGTCTTTAATTGATTTTTCATTATATGGACACTTACCTTGATTATCTATTTCCTGATCTTGTAGCCTGCAAGAGAACTTTTTAAGTTACTATTGATCTTTGAATTTCCTGGACACTTACCTTGATTATCTAGATTCTGATCTTCGATAATGTACCACCTGTAAAAGAGAATGTTCTAAGTTAGGTTTTTGCTTTAAGATATCTGCATTGTATATATTGCTTGTGTGTAAATAAAGATATTTTATCCTTTCAAAAAAAAAAATCTGTTCTTATCAGCTTAATATCAGATACGCTGCTCATTGAGCAGCTCATATATTAAACTGATTTTTGGAACTGGGCTGTGGAAAAGAGGCTTGCCTCGTCCCAGCCACGGGTTGCCTCGGTATAGCACTACCTCCGAGTGTGGCCCACTTCCCCTCGGGGAAGAAACCTTCATTTAAAGAAAGTAAGAAACCAAGAAAGCCCGCTTGTGACACTAACGTGTGGCCTTTTCCTATGTCGGCAGGCACAGAGCAAGAAGTTAAGCTAGAGGAGAAGCGCCTAGAAGTGAGGCTAGAGGTCCAGGACGCTCGCAAAATACTACCACAAGGATATAGAGGGTAGGAGGTTAGGGTTAAGACGATGGCCGCGCCAAGAATTTTCATATTTACCTGATGCGGGAGTATGGCTGGAGGCCCTATCTGTTTGGGAGGAATTTTGGTTTGCACTCTCCTTAGGTGAGTTCACCAGTTTTGACTGGTTTTGGTAGTCCTGGTTTTTGGTGCTATTTCTGGTCGCCATATTACCTTCGGAGCTTCTTGTCCAAAAGTTAGTTGTTGTATTTGATATATTCTTGTTGGGGCGGGTAGCCTTTCCGCTGGGTGCCAGCCTTTCTGGGCTTAACTTTTGGGTTACCCATCTGGTTTGTGTTAATTTTCTGTGTTTTTTGACCGTTTTTTATTTCCAGCTTTTTGCGTCCAATGCCTGTCACTCAGCCGAATACTGTGGTTATTCGTGCCCATGGCATGGTGGCGGCAAAGTCTAGTAATGTTGTTGTTCAATTGTCCAAGAAGTTGGACTTTTCAAAAGTTCGAACAATTCAATTTATTCCTGGTGGCCGCATTCGGGTAACATTTTCCTCTCAGGAGTATCGTAATACGATTCTAGACCAAAAGACTTTGTGTATCGATGGTGTTCATGTTCTGAATATTACTGCTTCCCATTCTCCGATAACAAATGTCTATGTTCATTATTTACCTGATGAGGTGGGTAATGTGGGTATACGTCTTGCTTTTTTTACTGTTCGGTACCGTCCATGAAATTATGTATCAGCATTTTGCTGGCGTCAAGAACATTCAGACGAGTACCCGTATTGTTTGTATGTCCCTTGATCATCACATTCCTTTTCAATGTAACATTTATGGTTACCTTTGTCGTGTGTGGTATGTGGGTCAACCTCTTAAGTGCACTATTTGTCAAGGTGCTCATAAAGCAGCTGATTGTCCCGATTGGAATAAATGTAAGGGGTGTCATCAAGCTGGTCATTTTGCAAGGGATTGTAAGAATGCATGGAATACAATCCCTGGTAACTCTGGTGGTCACACTCCCTCTCCGCCTCCTCCTTCTCCCCCTCCCACTCCCCTCTCCACCGACCCCCCTCCTCCTGCTGACTCTGCTCCCACAGGCCCGAGTGGTTCTGGGGCTGAGTCTGATGGTCTAGTTCCTTTGGTTTAAATTATGGTGTTTCTAGTAGCATTGCCGGATCATGTATCTTATGGGGGGCCTCAACCGATACTTCGACCGATATATCGGTCGATACATTGGTCGATACTCAATCGAGTATCGGTCGATAGCCGATCGAGTATAGGTCGATATATCAGTCGACTATCGACCGATAGTCCACTGAATGATACTCATGGTGTCGGTGGACATATCGACCGCGATACTGTCAGTGGTATATTGGTCAACTATCGGTTTTATATCGGTCGACTGTCGGTCAAGTCTCAGTTGATACTCGACCGAGTATCGATCGATACTCCTTCAATATCTTGCTAGCTTAAACGTCCAGTACGGAACGTCAGTTAACAAATATATGAATGCTTTTAATAAAACGCATTGGTAGCGTTTTGTTGCCATCCAATGCATCATCCTCGGACTAGTGCCAGTGCCATTTGCTCTTTCTAGTTCTCTACATACTCAGTGGAGTTAAGGCTGAGTATGGCCCAACATAACAGACCACTCAATGGCGATTGTTTTTTTAACCCTTTAGAATTAATTGATATACATTTCACCAGTTTAATTGAAGTAGGTAAAATATTGAGTAAGTTAAAAAATTCTCTGAAGTAACTCATATTTTTGCCGGTACTTTAACGTTTGCTTTTCATAGAAAATAAAACGTTTTCAACAACAACAATAACAGCAAGCGTTAGGCAAAAGCTAAAGAGTTTCTTGATGGTAAAAATAAAGCTACATAGGTTATGATGAGAAGGTATTGCAGAGGCGGATCCAGGCGAGGGATTGAGGGGTTGCAACCCCCTCTTTGAACAGTATTGTTATTTGTTTAACTTTTCATAAAAATAATATGATAAATTGTTTAATATGTAGTTGTTTCACTTCCACCAATTGCCACTGATTGTCAAGTTACCTTGTAGAGGGTAAAATCCAGATAATTTTCTGGGGGGCATGGCCCCGTATCCGACAACCCCCCTTTCAGTAACTCCTGGATCCTCCCCTGTATTGTATGAAACTGGTTTTTAAACCATACATATTAGTGATATAACGTAAACCTCTGTTTATAAGAACCCCTCCCCCCGCTTATAACCCCTACCTTGTTATAGACCCACCTACTTGTAAGCAGAAAAATTCATTCGATTACAACGCCCTTCCCCCCCTCCCGGATGTAAGCCTCTCACTAGTTTCCTTGTTTCCTAAATAATAAGTACTCTCGAAGAACACGGTACTACTCAGTTCAAACAGAAAATTAGGAAAGATTTTAGAGGAATCAGTTATTACACATGATTGCTGCATCAGTTTTAAGGAAAACACCGCTATCGATGCAGGTCCTGTGTAAAGATAAAACATAAAAGACTCGTAAAAAGTTACATTAAAAGAATTATTGAAAATAATTGCAAGTTACACGAAAATTAAGTTATATTACATTAAAAGGAATTCTAAAAGATAACTGAATCTTTGTAAAAAAAAAAGCGCACTTGGTGCATTCTGAGTTAACTTTTTCTCAAATAACGTCATCACTATTCCTAGTTTTATTTATGTTAAGGAAGTTTGCGCCCATTAGTTCCGCGCATCCTTACTGAGCACGTAATTCATGTCACAACGTCACACCACATCATACATCAAGCGCGCGCGCTAAGAAAGAAATACTAGGGAGCATAGGGCTTGTTACCTCGTGCATTAACGTCACCTGCAGGTCACTCTCTTAAATGGTCGGTAACCCCATATTTTAAAAACAAAACAGAAACAAAAAATCTGTACATGAGAAGTTACAAATATTTCCCCTTCTCTACTCTCGTGCGACCTAAGTTTTCTTCGATTGTGGACGGGCAAGACTAGTATGTGTTCTTTTTCCAGGTGTATTTTACCCAAGGAATGACATCAGCTGCAAAAGTTTACTTAATAGACGTAGTTCTGTTGAACTGAGAACATTAACCTGATCTAGATTCCACTACTGTAGTTTCTTTTATTGCTGATAGCTGCAAGCTAACATGGTCTCAAAATAACGAAAGCTCCTAGCAACACATGGGCTTCAATGCGTCTTTTCTCGGAAACTAGTAAGATGGCACTGCTTGTTTTTCCTTCTCGCCAAAAGTTGAATTGACCTTTACCTTACTGCATGACAAGTTTTAAACAATCTGAACGTGGGAATATTTTGGTCACAAACGTCCTTATTTAAAACTAGAAAATAAAATCTTATTTCGAGCAACACTGCGGTAGCTCAATTCGAAACTTTTTTTATTTTATACGCCCCTCCCCTCTCCCAGTTATAAGCCCATCAAAAACTCTTTACGAAGCTTATAAGCCGCAGTTTACGATAGTGCGTGACAAGCGTGGGACAGTTGTCTGAAAAAGTTAAAAAATAGGGCTAGTTTCAGATGGGGTTCAAACCTTAATTTTTTTACGCATAATACCTGCCGATATCGACACTTTAGTGGTATCGGTTAACTTAAAGCAAGGAGGCAAGGTATACTTTCATTATACACGGAGAATTCTGCTAGATTATTTCGACCTTAATAACAGGGGATATTGTTCAGCGATGTCCTGTAAGATTCTTAAAAAGCAGCCATTTGGATGTGGTTCTCCATACCAACGTCTCCACATGAATTCCTGCAAATATTCTTGTAGGAAATTGCTTTTAGTATTTCCCTTCATTTTTTAAAACTTTTCCTTTGCTGCACTCCAGTTGCTTTCTGCATGCTGTGTATGAACACCGGCTGCTGGATCCACAAAATTAACAGAGTGGTTTACAGTTTCGTGATGTAAACCATGTAAACCACTATTCATGATGGCTGTCTTTCCTCTTTTCATCATGGCTTTGTCCATACTTACATTAAATTGTAATGGGACCAGGGACCAGTCTAAAAGATGTGGTCTCGTGCAGTGGTTGTGATCTCTTCCTGTGTGTGTGGATGTTGTCTGTCTTCAGGAAACTCATTGTATATCCCCTGCGGAATGCTCGTCTTGGTTTTCTTCTTCTGGTTTTAGCTTTGTTCTTTCTCCGGGGTCTACTCATTCTTGTGGTAATATTGTTTTATTTCGTCCTTCTTTATCCCTGGTAAATTCGTGGTGTGATGCTGATGGCTGTTTTGTTCAGTGTGAGTTTTCTTTTCATATTTGCTGTATTTATTGCCCTAACCGTAACCCTGCCCGGGACCAGTTTTTGGATGATCTCCACGCTAAGATTGATCCTTCGGTGCCCACTATTCTTGCTGGAGATTTCAACACTGTGTTTGATCATTCCGTGGACCATTTTGGTTCCGACCCAGTGGACTCTTCTCGTGAGAGCTCTTCCTCTCTGCGGGATTTGTTTGATGCTTGTTAGTCATTGATGTTTGGAGGTATCTCCATCCCTCCTCTTCACGTTTCACATGGACCAGTTGGAATGGCTCTTTTGCTTCTCGCATTGATCTTGTTGGAGTTCCGTATGTTTGGGTGTCTTCTGTGTCATCTTGTGAGATTGTCCCGTGTCCTTTTTCTGATCATTGTGCTGTTTTGCTGTCTGTTTCTGTCCCTGATGTTGTTCCCCCTGGTTCTGGGCTTTGGAAGCTTAACACCTCTATTCTTGCAGAGGAGGAGTATGTTAAAATCGTTTCTGACTTTTGGTTGATGCGGCGTGCTTCCATCCAGCTTTTTCTCTCCCTTGTGAAATGGTGGGAGGCTTGCAAGAGTCCCATCAAGGGTCTATCTATTTGATACTGCTGTTTGAGGTCCTCTATTCAGTCCTGCAATAGGAACCTTTTAGTCTGCCTTATTGACCATCTTAAGGCTAAAGTGGATGCCAGTTCAGCTTCCTGTCTTGATCCATACCATTCTGCTCTTTCAGAGTTGGCTGCTCTCAATTCTCGTGCTGCCAAAGGTGCACAGGTTCGTTCCCGTGTCCACTGGGTTGAGGAGGGTGAGTGCTCCTCTGCCTATTTTTTTCCGGTTAGAGAAAAAGCGTTCTGCTGACCGTTGGATCTCTGCGTTGAGACAGTGATGGCTCCATCATCTCCTCTCCGGAGGATTTGTGTCACTGTCGTCATTTTATTCGTCTCTTTTATCTGCCTCTTCTACTGATCCTGCTGTCCAAACCTCTTTTTTGGGTAACCATTCGTCTCTCCTTGATCCTGATCAGGCTGCTTTATGTGAGGGCCTCCTCACATCTGAATGTTTTACCGCCCTTCATGGTATGGCTGAACGCAAGGCTCCTGGTTTGGACAGTTTAGCTATAAAATTTTACCTTAAATTTTGGAATGTGTTGGGTAATGATCTTGTTGCTGTGCTTCATTCATGTTTTGCTTCCGGCTGTCTTTCTCTGTCTAAACGCAGAGGTATTATCTGTCTTACTTTCAAGAAAGGTGATCGTCTTGACCCGCGTAATTGGCGTCCAGTTACGCTTTTAAATGTGGATTACAAACTTGCATCGCGACTTATTGCGGGCCATTTATTAAAAGTTATTCATTTGGTTGTTGATAAGGACCAAACCTGCGGAGTTCCTGGGCATTTTATTGGCGAGAATGTTGCCCTTCTCCGTGATGTTATTGACTATGCTTCCTCGTCTGACATCCCTATTGCTACTCTTTCATTGGATCAAGAGAAGGCGTTTGATCGAGTTGATTGGTCATTTATGAGATCTATGTTATCTGCTATGGGTTTTGGCCCTTCCTTCATTTCATGGGTTGATCTCTTTCACTGTTGTGTCCAAAGCTCGGTTAATGTTAATGGCTATCTTTCTCCGTTTTGTAGTCTTTCTTGGGGTGTCAGAAAGGTTGTCCTTTGTCTCCATTGTTGTATCTTCTTGTGTCTGAGGTTCTTGCGGTTAACATTCGTTGAAACCCTCGTATTCGTGGTCTTTGCCTTCCAGGCTCTGCCCCTTTGTCACCCATTTCTCAGTATGCCGATGATATGTCCCTCATCCTTACATCGGATGATTCTATTCTTGCCATTTTTGAGACGTATACTCTTTTTGAGAAAGCATCTGGTGTTAAATTGAACCAGTCCAAGTCTAAAGGTCTTTGGCTTGGCAGTTGGTGTGGTCGTTCTGATCCTCCTGTTGCTTTAGACTGGTCTTTGGTATGTAGCGTCGCTTATTCATATGCCGGCATGGGTTCTTAAAGAGCTTACTTCCCTGGCCTTTTCCTTTTTCTGGAGTGGTAAACATGAGCTGGACTCTTGCTCCACTGTTGTTCAATGTTCTCTTTTTGGTGGTTTCTCGGTTGTTGACATCAAACTTAAAGTGGTTTCTCTTCTCGGTCAGTGGGTGAAGCGTTTCGCCAAGTCTCCTTCTGGTTGGGTCGTGTTCATGTCTTATTGGTTTAAGTGTAAATTTGATGCATCTCCTTTGGAGGTCCTCTCTGACCCTTATTCCTATTATTCTGGGTTCTTGCCACAGTTTTACAAATCTTTTTTGCAGGCCTGGCGTGACCTTGATGGTTCTTTTTCTGTTTTTCTCAACTTTTGTCCGGTAAATTCGCTCTGGTCAATCAATCAATCAAAGACTTTATTTTACTTCGAATTAGTTGATAGCAAATTGCTAATATCTCCGAAGAAAATAAATCTATAAAATAATTAAAGTAATCAAAAAATGAAATAAATTACATAAAAATAAATTATAAATATTATGTACAAGTATTAAATTTTAAGAATTATAATATTGGTCACAAAAAGAACAGCATTCACTTTCCAGATGGACAGTTTGAAGTGCACTTTTGAAGGCAGCAAGAGAAATGGATACACGGACATTATCTGGCAATGAGTTCCATAATTTGCTGGCATGATATCGAAATGAGTGAAGACCATAATTTGTTGTATTTATGCACTAGTCATTTGTTTCCTCCGCCCCCCCACCCCCGCGACATGCGGGGACTTTGTCGGGCAATAGCGGGGGAATTACCGCAGCTTTGCGATGATTTTATGCCCAGCCCCCCAGGGACTTTACCTCAAATTTGCCTGACCTAAAATACCCCCGGGAAACCCCGGGGAAATTTTCAAAAACAAAGCGCTCACGAGGAGACTGTGTGCAAAGGATTCTGGGTACATTCCTCCCAAGCAGCGATCCAACATGACTACTAGAGAGGATAGCGTGACGAAGTAAGTGTCAACAATCCTTTTATATCCTTATGTAAATGAATGCTGAGAACCTAATGTTGAGAACCTTGCCCCGTTCCCTAGGGTTTTAGAACAACGAAAGCTACACTAAGACAATCAGTAGAGTCGATTGTATTTAGTCACTTGGTTCGCTTTCTATTCACTCGTTACAACAGTTGTGCAAGAGCTACTCTTCACATTGATTTTAGGCTAGTACATTAGTTATGATTGGTTGTCGCTAAGTGATAATCAGGAAAAAGTCAATCAATTCTTGTAGCTGAAGTGTTCATAGTCTCATGAAATCTAAACCGAATTTAAACATCTGTCACTGTGCTGTCACAACCATGAAGTCTCCGACATTGATAAGCCTGATGGCAATTGAAAGAAAACACTTTGACCTTTATCCAGAGACTATATTTACGCTTTGTTGTTGCGCGAATTCCGTTAATATGTGATTTCACTTTCATAACTCTAGATGGAAAGCTTTTTTTCAAATGCTAGAATAAAGGACAGAGCTGAGGAGTATGCTAAGCTTTACGCCCAGGGGGGTACTTGGACCAAGCTTGGGTATATAGGGGTGCCGCCGAGGGTTTGAAATCCTGACCCTGTTTAGGAAAAAAATACGCTAAAAACCCAACCCTGTGTTGGACAACAGCCTCCATTTCAAGACCCTGTTTAGGACAAGTGACAAAATGCACACTCACTGGTTTTACAGGAATTTAACATCATGCTCGATGCGTCTAAAACCCAGTTTTCAGCTGAGTTGTTGCGTCTCTACACTTGAACTAAATAAAAAGCCTTCAAGCATTAAAGTCTAAATTAGTTAGCGTAGCAAAATGTCTTCATTGCATCTATAGAAAGGTGATTTTTTTAAAATAGCAAATCAAAGAGGAATGATTTCT